>JAQQSO010004211.1:0-12965 GCA_028658305.1 Pachyuromys duprasi | reverse complement strand
CACAGCAGCTGGGCTGGCAGCAGCTGGACTGGCAGCAGCTGGGGGCACAGCAGCAGGGCTCACAGCAGCTCTCTGGGCAGTCATCCACCTGCCAGGAGGAGTTGGTGCGAGCGTCAGAGCAGACGGACATGGTGGAGGCGGCCATGGCTGAGTGGGGGGCAGAAGGTGAGATGAGAAGGTGTGAATGAGTGAGTGAGTGAGGTGCCAGGTGTCACTTATATATCTCTCAAAGGTTGTGTATTTGCTTTGCCCCAACTACAGTTCCTTATTGGTGTTGGCGTGATCCTAATGACACCTATCAATCAAGAGGGCATGACCTGTAGCTCCTCCCTGAAAGGTCTGGTAGGGCTGCTTGGGGCAAGTCAGGGGCAGGTGTCACTTCCTCTCCAGGATCAGCTTCCTGTTGTGTGCCATGGCCATCTCTTGCTCTGGCTCTTTTGCTCTGGCTCCCTGCTTCAGTTCTTGGTTGAGTCATCAGCATATTCTAACCATATTTTACATCCTCTTTATTTAGGGATGACCGTCTGAGAGCTGTGTTTTGTTTTCTTTATCACAATACTAGTAATAATAGTTTTGGTTTGGTCTAGGAATTAGTCTATAAATAGTAACTCAATATTAAGGTCCCCTGTGACCTTGGGAGGGGGATGGTTTCTTTATTCCCAGATAGGGAAACTGAGACACAAACAAAAACTTACAGCAGGGCCTGTGTCAGGCAGCTCAGGCATCTGGACATGGATACTCATGTCCTCTGTTCCTAGCTGTCATTCTGCTTCCAAGTTAAAACAGACTAGAAAGGCAGCTTGGCAATCCATCTGGCCAGAGGAGTGGGGGTGGACTTGCTATCTTTCCTAGTGCAAAAACAGGGTCTGCCTTCATCTTTGGAGGTGCTGTCTGGCCTGGCCCATGACCCTGACCCATGTTCTCATCCATGGAGAGTGTCTGAACATCCAAGACTCAGATGGGATCCAGTGTCCAAACATAAACCTGTAGAAATACTTCACATTCAAATCCTAATACTCTATCCCATGTGCTCATGGCCATCTCATAAGTCAAAATGCATTTGACTGATTGTTGGGTAGAGGTAATTTCAAGATACGTAAAGTTCAGGCTGTGGCATGGCTGTTGCTGGCGGCCTTTAGCCAGGTTTTCAAGATACTGTAAAAATGTGACATTTGGACAGGAAGCAGTGTAGGTGTAAATAAAGTTTTAGGTGGTGTGGGCATGAAAGGTGTGGACAAATCAGCTTCAACTGTCAAAGAGATTAGCATCATGAAAGAAAAGCCAACTGCTTTTTACTGGGATAGTGAGAAAGGGGCCTCGAAGGCATGACCTTCATGAACGAAATTGCTAAGGTATAAAAATGCAAACTTGGGTTGGAAAGATGGCTCAGTGGTTAAGTGCACTGGCTGCTCTTGCAGAGGACCAGGGTTGGATTCCCAGCATACACATGGCAGTTCACAACCATCTATAACTCCAGCTCCAGGCTATAAGCACTCTTTTCTAACCTCTGCAGGCACCAGACACACACATAGTATACAGACATACATGCAGGCCAAACACCCATAAATATAAGAATAAATAAATTATTAAAATATATTAAAATGCAAATCCACATGAAGAGCTTTCATCTAAAAAGAGAGTGCTTGCACAAAGAGTCTGGTTTTGGAGGGATGCATGATGCAGGACTGAGGAGGTCATTAAAGCTCACACCAAGGTTCTAGAGGAAAGCCAGAGAGGCCAGGCAATATATAGCAGGGTTGCACTGAGCATCCTCTGCATCAAAGTGCAAAGATGAAGCCTTAGGTACAGTGGAGATGCCAGGATGGTAGAGAATCAGGAACATGGGATGTCAGTAGAGGAGAGCGTCAGGAATCCAGTGGGGCTTACCTGAGAGAGGGGCTGTGTGTGCTGCGGCAACAGAGCTATGGGGCAGGGTCGCCAAGTCCATTGGAGCCCAGATGATGTCATCATGAGCCCAAGAGGGCAGACATGGGGCTGTGGTGTTTAATGTGTGCGCTCATGGTTTTCAGTCTTACTTTGGTATGATTGTCCCTTGTCACCCCTCCCCCCCCACCTTTTGTGATGTGATTGCTTGTGTCTGTGTATACTAGAAACATGGGACTTCTTATTTATTATTTTTATTGAGCTCACATCTAAGAGCTACCTTGAGTCTTGGAGGAGACCTAAATTATGCCTCTGAATAATGTTAGAACTGTTAAGATTATGGAGACCCTTAGAGATGGACTGAATGCATTTCAATTTATGAGATGGCCATGAGTATATGGGGTAGAGTGTTATGATTTGCATGAGAAGTGTTTCTACAGGTTTTACATGTTTGAATTCTGGGTCTCATTTGAGCCTTTGATGCTCAGACACTCCCGATGGGTGGGTCAAGTATCTTTCTAAAAGGAGGGATGTGATTCCAAGGCCAGATGGCACCTTCACAGATAAAGGCAGACCCTGTTTCTACACTCAGGAAGATAGCAAGATCATTAAAAAAAAACTTTAGGGTGTCCTTCACTTCCCAGGGGTGGGGCTGTTGGTTTATACCATAACTCTGTGTCTCTTTTGATGAACCTCCACAGTGTGTTCTGTCTCTGTACCGCCCTCCATTCCATCAGAAATGCAGATGGGCTCCAAACTCCCCACAGTTGCTAAAGGTTACCTTCCCTCTAAAACATTCCTACCAACCCAGTTGGGCTGAAGTGGATCTCACCATGATAGCTTTTCCTAATGAACATTGGCCATTCCTGTGTTTTCCCAGGAGAAACAAGCATTCAGTCTGCTGCCTGCTTGGTGCTGGTACGTTCTTCTGTTGTAGGAATTTATCCATCTATCTATCTAATTTTTTGGAGGCAGGTAGCTCTGGTTGCCCTGGAACTCAATTTGTAGACCAGGCTGGTTTCAAACTCAGAGCACTGCTTACCTCTGCCTCCTGAGTGCTGGAATTAAAGGCATGTCCCACCATGCCCATCTTAAAGAATTGTTTTCTTAATTTCTTTTTCAGTTTGTCCATTGTTGGTACCTAAAAACATATTTGATTTTTTTCTTTACAGAATCAATTCCTCCCTCCCTGTCTTTCTTTCTTCCCCCGCTGTCCCCCACCCAACACTGTATTTGGTTGTTTTGCTTGTTTATATGTCTGTGCACCAGTGTCTGATGTCAGTGGAGGCTGGAAGAGGGTGTCAGATCCACTGGTATTGGAGTTTTAAATGGTTGTGAGCTGCTATGTGGGTGTTGGGAGTTGAACACAGGTCCTCTGGAAGAGCAGCAAGTACTTTTAATTTCGGAGCCATCTCTCCAGCCCCTTGCTGCCTCCTCACCTCCTGTGCCATAAGCCGTCCCCATGCATGGGTATGGGTGGGGTGGCCTTGGCAGCTGGGACTCCTCTTTTCCAGTATGGGACATCTGTGTCTATTAGGGCTGAGGGGAAGCTTGCTTGGACTCTGGGGTTGAGGTAGAGGTCTGCCTACACTGGTCAGCTTTACCCTGGAGGAAGCCAGGATAAGGCCTAGCTTAGGCCTTCCTTTTTCAGGAGCCTCAGCTTCTCCTGCCTCAAATGCCGACTTTCCCTGATTAGCAGTGAGTGTGGGATGCCACACATTCTACCACTGGCCAGGTGCAGGCATGCCCTAGACCTTCCTTTACAGCTGTTCCATCTTTATAGCTGAGCCAGCTGACTGAGCCCCTGTGTGGCCCTGGCCCTCCTGACTAACCCTGGGTCAGCTGATTGGCCACTGCTCTCACCCTTTTGGAAGGCCGTTATCCTGACTAGCTCACCCCCTACTGCCATGGGAAAAAGGGTGCGGACTCCCTCACGATCATGGTGCCCTCTGAACCATTTGTTTCCTTGTAGCCATCTGCTGTTCTTTGGAAGGGCTGATGGTAAAACACCACGACAAAAAACGACGTGGGGAAGAACATGTTAAAATTTCACCTTACACCTTCTCAGGTCACACTCTCTCACTGAGGGAAGTCAGTATAAGAGCTCAAGGAGGGAACTGAAGCAGAGGCCATACAGGAACACTGTTTTCTGGTCTGCTACTCATGTCTTGCTCATCCTCCTTTCTTATACAACCCAGGACCACCAGCCTACAGATGGCACCACCCACAGTGACCTGGGCCCTCCCAAGTCAACCATCAATCAAGACAACCCATGACAGGCTATTACACAGGCCACTCTGGCCAGAGCATTTTCCCAGTGGACAGTCTCTCTTCCCAAATGACTCTGGCTTGTGTCAAGTTGACATAAAACTGGCTTGCATGGTTTTTGTTTTTTTTTTTAATTAAAATATTTATTTTTACTTTTATTTATGTGTCTGTGTCTATGTGATTGTATGTACATGTGAGTGAAGTGTCCACAGAAGCCAGTAGAGGATGTTAGGTTCCCTGGAACTGGAATTACAGGTGATAGAAGTTGCTCGACATGGGTGCTGGGAATAAATGAATACTGCAAGAGCAGTAAGCACCCTTAACCAAAGAACAATCTCTCCAGTCCCAAATTAAAATTATATATATATGTATGTGTATATACACATATACACATACATATACATGCACACACAATAAATGGATATATACATATGGATATATAGATATGTACACAAATATACTATCTCTCTCTCTCTATATATATCTATCTATATACGTATATATAGATATATATATATATGCATGTGTGTGCGTGTTTAGGTGAGAGCACAAGTTGTCACAGTTTATCCTCCACCGTGTCAGCTCTGGATTGAACTCAGGTCATCGGGGTTGGGAGTATATGCCTTTACTCACTGAGCTATCTCCCCAGCACTTGAATTATTATTTTTTTAATTCCTCTGTTCCTGACAGAATGAGTTCTGTTGGTGTTTTGGGTCCACTGATATTTCTTCATTCTTGCATATGCTCTCAGGCTTGTAGTGTGTGTTTAAATTTCAGCTATTGTACATTTCCGTTTTAGAATTCCTTTTTGTTTGAATAATTCCATTTCTCTCCTGGGAATCTCTACCTATTCACTCATGAAGATAATGTTTTTCTTTGATCTTTGGACATAGAACAGCTGCTTGTGGTCCCGACTGCCCATCTCTGTAATGAGATCATCCCCAATTCTTTCTGCTGGTTGCTTTTACTTCCCAGGGTGATTTACATCACGATTTATTTTTGTGCCTGGTTATTTTGATCATATGCTTGAATTTATGAAAATACATTTGGAGACTCTGAGTTCTATTATCTTCTTGTGACTATGGGTTTTGGTGTAAGCAGGTAGCCAACTATTGGCCAAATCTTTCGAACTTGTGTAAGTCTGGCTTTACCCTAGGAGTGGGGGGCAGGTACAAATTTGGGAAACCCACCCATGTCCCTGGAATCCTCCTGTGGGCTGGATCACGGTGTCTGCAGTGAGTCTTTCTCTAGGCTCAAGCACAGTGGTCTTGGGCCCAGTTGAATGCTAGCAGGGTCTACTTAGTCCTGTGGTGGCTCCTCTGTTGTGGTCTGGCTCTGACTAGCTATAGCTGGCCTAGCCTCCTGGTTGGAACATAGGTGTGTGGGCAGACAGGCATCAGATCCACTTCCACGCCCTTGCCTGTCTATCTCTGGGGTATATCCTGCCCATGTTTTAGGCACTTCCTTGCCTACCTTGGCTCTCCATGCAACCACTTTGCACACTTCATTTGGAAGTTGGGTTGGCAAATAGCTGGACAAAAGTGTGGTTCATTTGACTCATGCAGGAGCCACAGGTATGCATCTGTCTAGCCCTGTCTGTGTGTGGACAACTCCTATTTGCATCTGCCATGCAGTTAAGAGATGGCTCCTCAGCCATTGCCTGTTCTATCAGGGTTTCTGGTTTGCTACACTCTGCATCTTCAGTTCGCTGTTTCCATGTCCTTGTTCATGCTGTGGGTTAAGGTTTGAGCTGATCTTTAAGAAACTGTCTTCTTAGCCTCAGTAGGGAGCTCTTAAGGGGAAGCCGGCATTGTGACAGACATCTGGTCTACCTCCTTATTAGTACTAAGATCTTGGAGGATGTGGCCAGAGTGTGCAGTGCATAAAAGTCAATGAGGCTGGCTTTCATGCCCACATCAGGCTCTCCTACAAGCCTTGCTGCATGAAGTCAGGTAGTCTGCTAAGATGGTCTGGCCTTTACTTCTTTCCAGTGTGATATCTTCTCCACTTCTGAAGGAAGAGGGAGAGGGGTAAGCAGAGGCTGTAATGATGTTCAGACATTGCTCACAGCTGAACTGATTGTTAGGCTGCTAGGTTGGTAATCCTGGCCTGCATCTTCCAGCGTAGCATCTTCTTGTCTCAAAGCTTCATTCCTGTCAAAGATAGAGTTGAAGTGGAAACAAAGAGACATGGAACCTTTCCCTAAGAATGACTTTAGGTGCTTTCAGATGTGCTCTCTGTGTTTACAGCAGGTTCTGGGAATGGCAGAGCATGGTGAGAATATGCCATATGCCTTTGTTTTTTGGTACTGTGGCTATGGAAAGGCAGGTTGAGAGCCAATTGGGAAGAGTCAGCCTCACATGAATATTGTGTCTCTTCATCTCTCCTAGAGAGGCATCCAAAAGATCCAGGGCTGACTTGGACATCTCTTTCTTAACCCTGACTGACCTGTATGGATTCCTACAGGTGCCATTATAGTGCTGTCTTTCATGATGGCACTTGTCACTCATTACTGAACACACCAAAAGGGGGGGGGGATGAGCCTAAAGCCTTGGCCTCTGCACAAGTTCCAGCTTTGGCCTTTGCAAATATGTACTGGCTTCACCTGCTGTCCAAGAATTATGGCTGGTCCAGTGTCTTTCCTCAGGACTCTGATGGATGAGGGCACCTACTGCTATAGCCTCCTATGCATTGAGGAGCTTTCCAGACCACAGAAAAAAATAATCTTTGAAGTTATAAAAGGACTGTCATCTCACAGGGAGGGTATCTGTAATCCTGAACTCCTGTGAGCTCATGCAAGGAGATCAGGCATTCATGAGGCATGGAAGAAGTCAGATGGCACCAGGAAAGGATAGCTTGGGAGCCTTAGATGTAGCAGCAGCTAGAGAGCTGCATTAGTCATGGAGTTGGGCAAATAAAACAAGAACATGGACAACAGCAAAGCTAGCCTAGGAACCCAGAGGAAGCTAACAAGGAAGGTCAGCTGCATTCTGGGTAGTTGGGACATTGATCTGGGTATAAAAGCCACCCTAGGAAGGAGCTCCAGACACTCTTATCCTTCTCCAGACCAGCAAGTCTTTGCCATGTGTTCCACTAGCTGCTCTTCAGGCTGCCAGCCAGCCTGCTGTGTGTCCAGCCCCTGCCAGCCATCCTGCTACAGGCCTGCTGTGTGCATTCCCGTGAGATACCAGGTGGCCTGCTGTGTGCCCGTGAGCTGCAGGCCCACTGTATGCGTGGCCCCCTCCTGCCAGTCCTCTGTGTGTGTGCCTGTGAGCTGGCGGCCTGTGTGTGTGACCTCATCCTGCCAGTCATCCGGGTGCTGCCAGCCCTCCTGCCCCACGCTGGTGTGCAGACCTGTGGCACCTCCTCCTGCTGCTGAGCAGTGTCTTTAGACCAGCTGCTGCCAGTGCAAATGAGACACATCCGTCTACCCCTCTGTGGCGGTGGTTCTGTACCTGAAACAGGTTGGAAGCACACCTAGCTCACCCTGGAACATGGGGAGAGAACACAGAAGAGTGATACAGATACCTCTCTGCCTGTCATTCTCTAAGGATATCCTGGCCCTAGAGTCCTTCTCTCACCTTGTGTGCCAAATAAAGTGGCTTCTCTAGTCAGTTCTGCATTTCTGTCCTGGTTCCCGTCTGTCTTTCCTGGCTGCTTTGGCATCAGAAAGCATATAAATCAGTGGTGTCTATGACCCAGCCTCACCGTGGTTCCTTAGGTGGCAGCATGCAGGGCGAAGGGCATGGCTTGATGAGTTTATGTGTTTGGCATCCCTGTGGCCCCTGTGAGGGACTCACTGTGTCTCACTGCAGTGTCTGCCCTTGCTTGCCTTTCCTGCGGTGCCTGTATCAGGCACTCATGAATGATGAGTCCTAGAGCACTTATGAAAAGTTTTCTGTTCCCTCTGGGGATGTCCTGTGTCTCGGCCACAGTGACTTTCTTCCTACCAGGAAGCTTTTTGATGTTTAAATTTCAGTCATACAAACTGACATGCTCCAAATCATTGTCTCAGTCCTGGGGAAAATTATGCCCATTTTCTTATTGTTGATTGATTACAATATGACAGACACACATCTGGTCACTTCCCGAGGACACACATGTCTCATTAACTCCTTGGGGTGGCCTTTGCTGAAGCCGCACGTGTGCCATCCTGTATCTTTTCACTGCTTGGTGTGGGTCACTTCTGTGTGTCCCTCAAACATGTGCTTTCTATTTCAGACCATTTTCACTGATCCTGATAGTTTCTCTGTCCTCCTTGCTGGGTCAAAATATCCAACGAAAGGAACCTGAAGGAAGGGTTTGAGGGTGCAGCCCTTCATGACAAGATGGGCATGGTGGTAAGAGAGTGAGGTGGTTGCTGGGCACAGCAGCACACCCCTGTAATCCCAGCACTCAAGGAGGCAGAGGCAGGAGATGGATCTCTGCGAGTTCGAGATCAGCCTGGTTTACAAAGTGAGAGTAGTTTGGCGAGGCCACACAGAGAAACCCTGTTTTGAAGAAAAATAGAGTGAGGTGGTTGATGACGTTGCATCTGCAGTTGGGAAGCAGAGAGATGCCTGCTGGTGCTCAGTTCGCTTTCCCAGCCCATGGGATGGTACTTGTGCTGCCTCCATGGAGGATGAGTCTCTTCTTCTCAGTCAAACCTTTCTGGACATCCAATCACTATCGTACCCAGAAGCACATTCCATGGTGACTTTAAATCCCGTTAACAATAAAGATGGACCTTCATAGCTGTATCTAACTTTGGGGAAGATTTTCCTCTGGGATGTGTGGCTGACAATCCATTTCCATTGGCTGGCTCTGTCCCCGGTCTCCACAGTCTGTGGTGACTGCTCCATGTGGGGTTCCTGAGACAGACAGGCAGGGGTCTCATCCTCTGATGCATCCCATGACATCATCTTGGACCTGTTGCTCTACGGTCCTCACTCTTGGCTGCCTTGAGCTCCAAACTTTAACGTTATTCCCTGCAGGGTGGCCACGAGACACAAATCACAAAAGTTGTTTTATCCCTTAGCAGCCAAGAGTGTCAGGGTTCCACTGTGCAGTTTAAATAAAGACTTCCTAAAACTGACTAACTGCCCTGGACATGCAGCACTCTCCATGCACCTATGGTGTGTTTACACCCAGGTTACATACACACACATGCACACACACGTACTCTTGTACTCACACCCTCACGCCTATAAAAGGACACTTATGAAAGCAAACCTCACATACACATACACGTGTGTATGCTCATGCACACTCATATGCCCTGGCATTCATACTTACACACTCCCCCACCCATGTGTTTTAGCACACACACACATTCACACTTCCTCACATGTATGCATGCTTCTGCAGACACACAGCTATGTTTATCTCTGCACGCTCACATGCCTTTCACTCAAGGACTCGTGTAGCATCCAGGTCTCCTATCTGAGAGATGAAGTAATTGTAAGACTGTCTCACTTCTCAGAGGCACGGGCAGAGGCCCTGTCCCATTAGCCTTTCTCCTCACTGTGACACAATGAAGAACAATCCAATTAAAGTGACAGGATTTATCTCGGTTCATGTGATCATTCTGGAGCCTTTGATGATAGGGTCTGGCCAGTTTTCTGTTGTCCCAGGATGAAGCGGTTGGCTTCTCTTTGATGGCTATAATCTCTTGAACAACCTAACCACCACACCCTCCTTAGTCACGGCTTTCTGTTGCTTCCCCTTCTGGCCAGGCTGCATGGCTTTCAAATCTCTCTGCTCTGCTTTTTTGTTCTTGGTTCTCACTGTAAATCTGTCTAAAAGCCCCCAGCATAGAGCAGGCCACCGTGTGAATTCTTTGTCATCTTGAATTTATTTATTTATTTATTTATTTATTTATTCATTTATTTATTTATTATATTAATCACTATCTACTCTGTATCCCAGCTGTAGCCTCCTCCTTCTTTCCCTCCCAGTCCCCCCATTCCTCCCTCATCTCCTCCCTGACCCTTTCCAAGTCCACTGATAGGGGAGGACCTCCTCCCCTTCCATCTGACCTAGCTTATCAGGTCTCTTCAGGATAGGCTGCAATGTCCTCTCCTGGGATCTAGCTAGGTTACTCCTCCCTGCGGTGGGGGGGAGGGGTGTCGAAGAGCCAGCCATTGAGTTCATGGAAGAAATAGTCCCTGTTCCCCTTACTAGGGTACCCAGTTGGATACTGAGCTACCATGGACTATATCCGAGTAGGGGTTCTAGGTTATATCCATATCATCTTGAAATTTATGCCACATGGTTAATTTAGCCACTGATATAAGCTCAGCCTCATGTAGCACTTCTGGACAGAGAAGAAATTCTCTTGTAGAATGTCACACAGATGACCTCTGGTGCAGTTCACAACAGAATCCCAAAACTTGATGAGCACATTCCTTCTGTTGAATTTCTGCTACAGTCTGGCCTTCAGAACTCTCACCTGGATGTCTCATTAACTCTTTGTATAGCACTTGAGGGTCCTAAAACCCTTATGTCAAAACTCTTACACAAGGTACCCCAATACTCGTCCAAGGCCTAAGCAACACATAGACACCTTAGTCACAGCAATGTCTGACTTCTCTCACCAATTTTCTGTGTTAGCTATTTTTGCAGAGCTATGCTGAATTACCCAGTAAGGCAACTTAAAGGAAGAAAGAGGTTTTTAGTTTTTAGCTCTTGGATTCAGAGAGTTCAGTCCATTATGGGATTGAAGCAGAACAGTCACAGTGGGCCTCAAAAGGGAGATGAAAATACTTGTAACTGATTAGTTTCTTCTTTCCCACATGAATCCTGGCCCATTGGAGGAAGCCCCTCCTCCATTCAAAGAGTCTAGCCTCTCAGTTTATTCTCCCTGTTAGTATTTATATTAAAATGCCATGCACACAGCCGATCTTATATGAAAGAGGTTTATTGGATGGAGATGGAGAAGCAGAGAGGGAAGGAAAGAGGGAGAGAGACATGGTGGGGGAAGGGGAGGGCACCCCGACAGACAAGCTAGGGATGTGCTTCCATTTCCTAGTGTTTAGGAGTCCACTTAAATCCAACATAACTCAAACAGCAGGTCAGTGCAGATGATGAGACTGTATTGTAATCAAGCTGCTACTGATCCATCATGGCCACAGAATAGACTCAGGAACTGAACTGTAAGGCTGAAGGCATATTGTACAGCATATTTAAAGGATAAAACCATAAAGCAAGGGGTGTGTTGTGGGCTGTAGCATCGTCCAATCATATTTTGACAAAAGGTTGAGCGAGGGAGTTTTCATCAGTCAGGATAGGAGTAGGTTCCTGGGCCTGAGAACATGAACTTAGTTTGACCCTGCCAGCAAGATGGAGAAGTTGTCTTTGAAAAGGCTGGACTCAGACAGTTGTCTCCTTACTAGTTGTCCCTGATATGTCTGGATTCAGACAACTGTATCCTTAAAACAGAAGCTGTTCAGCTATTGGTCCCCAGCTCCCCTAGGACCCGGGACCTTGAACTTCATTTCTGCCTGTGATTAAATGGAGTCTGAAAACAAAACGGTATACTTAGAATAAGTTTCTTTTGCTTGTTCCCAGCACCTAAGTGATTCTAAATCCACTCAAGGTGGTAGTGAGGACGAGCTTTCTTGCTGTCCCTGCAGAGTGCCAGCCCTCCGGCTCTTCTTGCCTCAAGCTGGTGGTTTTTCTTATTAGGGAGTAGAAGAGGGTTTGGAACAAGAAAAAGCAGGAAATGAGAGTCTAACACTTTGATCACTCAGGAGGAGTTCTAGTTTTCTTTCAAGCTGGGAGGAAAGACAAGGAGAATAGGGAATGGGGGTTTGAGTGGTACCCCAACACCACAGTGAGAGATCTGGGGAGATGAGGCCCTTCCTAAATCAGGACAATTGAGATGGAGTGTTGGCCAGAGAGACAGTTCTCACTCAGGCAAGTCCAGTGTTTGAGGGCGGGAGAGGAGAGATCAACAACGGGTAGAGGAGCCACAGGGACGGGCTGGCATCCTAGGGACTAGCAGCTTACAGTCTCTCCACAGGGCAGCGGGCAGGAGGCAGGCACATACAGGGTCCATCTCAACAGAACCACAAGGGGGTCTGCAGCTGCAGAAGTTCTCACAGGCTTAGTAGGGCAGCAAGCTATGATGAGGCAACACAGCGGCATAGGACAAGCAGATGGCCTGAGGAGGAGTTCATGTGGCAAGGTAGCAGGGACTGGGTAAGGTTTGGGTGCAAAAGGCATGGCATATGGTCATACATGGACATACAGTCCTGGACATGTATGGTTATGTACATATTTACCCTCAGACATATACATGCACGTACTCTGAAACCCATGTGCATATATGGGGTTCGCGCACACACAGATAGAGAGCACTGTCATCCATGCCCTTGCTTCTGTCTTATCTGGCTCCAGCTGTGTATCATGATGGGCACTCCCTGTGTCCGGCCTCCCACATTCTACAAACCATTACAAACCCTTTGAGAAGTGATCTTGGTGGGTACGAATGGACTGTCAGTCCGCAGGGAGAACTTCTAGACTCTTGGAACTTTGGAATCTCATGTAAGGGAACCAGGAAGTGATGGAGCTTGGTAGAATCCAGATGGCCCCAGGGGAGGATGGCTGAGCACAGCAGGAGCTGAGCAGAAATGCAGACATAATTAGCCATGAAGCTGAGGGCAAACAAAGTAGAAACATGGATAACCGCCAAGCCAACCTGGGAGGATAGAGGAAGCAAACAAGGAAGACCAGCTGCATTGTGGGTAGTTGGGGCACTGGGCTGGGTATAAAAGCCACCCTGGGAAGGAGCTCCAGTCATTCTCACCCTCCTCCAGACCAGCCAGCCTCCA
>JAQQSO010004210.1:0-12966 GCA_028658305.1 Pachyuromys duprasi | reverse complement strand
ATTAAGGATGCCATCAAAAGACGAAACCTAAGTATAATTGGAATAGATGAAAAAGAAGAGTCCAGGCTACAAGGAATGGAAAATATTTTTAAGAAAATCATAGAAGAAAATTTCCCCAACTTAAAAAAAGAAATGTCCATAAACATACAAGAAGCCTACAGAATACCAAATAGACTAGACCAGAAAAGAAATACCACTGGTCACATCATAATCAAAACACTAAACCTACAAAACAAAGAAAAAATATTAAAGGTAGCAAGGGAAAAGGGTCAAGTAACATATGAAGGTAAACAGATCAGACTCACACCAGACTTCTCACCAGAAACTATGAAAGCCAGAAGGGCTTGGGCAGAAGTCATGCAGTCTTTAAGGGCACACAGATGCCAAACAAAACTACTATACCCAGAAAAGCTTTCAATCAACATAGATGGAGAAAACAAAATTTTCCATGACAAAACAAAATTCATGCAATACCTACACAGCAACCCAGCCCTACAGAAGGTACTAGAAGGAAAACTTCAGTCCAACAGAAACAACTACACCAAAGAAAATATAGGATACAGATAATTTCCCAATGACAACCACTACAAAAAAACAATGAATCACAGTAAGACCACCAACTCCACATTAAAAGGAAATAACAGTCATTGGTCACTATTATCTATCAACATCAATAGACTCAACACTCCCATAAAAAAACACAGACTAACAGAATGGCTGCAGAAACAGGATTCTACAATCTGCTGCATCCAAGAAACACACCTATGCAACAAAGATAAACGCTACCTCACAGTAAAGGGCTGGAAAAACATTTTCCAAGCAAATGGACCCAGAAAACAAGCTGGGGTAGCAATCCTAGTGTCTAATAAAATAGACTTTCAACCAAAGTTAATCAAGAAAGATGAGGAGGCGCACTTCCTTCTCATCAAAGGAAAATTCCAACAGGAGGACATCACAATTTTGAACATTTATGCCCCAAATACAAGAACACCTATATATGTAAATCAAACAATATTAAAACTGAAATCACACATTGATCCCAACACCCTAATAGTGGGAGACATCAACACTCAACTCTCCAAGGGACAGATCATCCGGTCAGAAGCAAAACAGAGAAACAAGGGCACTCACAGACACCCTAAATCAAATGGACCTAATAGATGTATACAGGACCTTTCATGCTAGATCAAAAGAGTATACCTTCTTTTCAGCATCTCATGGAACCTTCAACAAAATATACCATATAGTTGGTCACAAAGCAAGCCTCAGCAGATACAGGAAGAATGAAATAATCCTTTGTATCCTATCTGACCATCATGGTCTAAAGCTGGACTTCAACAACAATAGAAATAGCAAAAGGCCTGCACATACATGGAAGCTGAACAACTTGCTACTCAAGGACAGCTTGGTTAGGGAAGAAATTAAGAAGGAAATTACAGACTTCCTAGAATTCAATGAAAATGAAAGCACAACATACCCAAGCACATATAAAAGATATCATCCACCATGACCAAGTAGGTTCATCCCAGGCATGGAAGGGTGGTTCAATATACACAAATCCATCAATGTGATCCACCATATAAGCAAACTAAAGGAGAAAAACCACATGATCATCTCCCTAGATGCATAAAAAGTAATTGACAAAATCTAACACCCATTCATGTTTAAAGACTTGGAGAGACTAGGGATACAAGGCACATACCTAAACAAAGTAAAGGCAATATACAGCAAGCCTATAGCTAACATCAACCTCAATGGAGAGAAACTCAAATCAATCCCGCTGAAATCAGGGACTAGGCAAGGCTGCCCATTGTCTCCATATCTCTTCAACATAGTACTTGAAGTTCTAGCTAGAGCAATAAGAAAACTAAAGGAGATCAAGGGGATACAAATTGGAAAGGAAGAATTCAAAGTATCACTATTTGCAGACAATATGATAATATACATGAGTGACTCCAAAAATTTAACCAGAGAACTCCTTCAACTGATAAACATCTTCAGTAAAGTGGCTGGATACAAAATCAACTCAAAAAAACAGAAGCCCTCCTGTACACCAAAGACAAAAGGGCCGAAAAGGAAATTGGGGAAACAACACCCTTCACAATAGCCACTAATAAAATAAAGCCACTATTAACATAAAGTACTTTGGGTGACTCTAACCAAGCAAGTGAAAGACCTATATGAATAAAAATTTCAAATCTCTGAAGATGGAAATTGAAGAAGATATTAGAAGGTGGAAAGACGTCCTGTGATCATGGATTCAGATTAACATAGTGAAAATGACCATATTGCCAAAAGCAATCTGCAGATTCAATACAATACCCATCAAAATACCAACACAATTCTTCATAGACCTTGAAAGGAAAATTCTCAAATTCATATGGAGAAACAAAAAACCCAGAATCTCCAAAACAATCCTCTACAACAACAGATCATCTGGACGTATCTCTATTTCTGACCTCAAGCTGTACTACAGAGCAATAGTAATAAAAACTGCATGGTACTGGCATAGAAACAAAAGAGTGGTTCGATGGAACCGAAGAGAAGACCCAGAAATGAACCCACACACCTATGAAACTTGATTTTTCACAAAGAAGCCAAAACCATTCAATGGAAAAAAGATAGCTTCTTCAACAAATGGTGCTGGTCCAACTGGATATCTTTATGCAGAAAAATAAAAATAGATCCATATTTATCACCATGCACAAAGCTAAAGTCCAAGTAGATCAGAGACCTCAACATAAAACCAAACAGACTAAACTGGTTAGAAGAAAAATTGGAGAGGACCCTAGAACTTATTGGCACAGGAGACTACTTCCTGAATAGAACACCAACAGCACAGGCTCTAAGATCAACAATCAATAAGTGGGACCTCATGAAGCTGAAAAGCTTCTGTAAAGCTAAAGAGACTGTATTCAGAACAAAACGACATCCTACAGATTGGGAAAGGATCATTACCAAACATACTACTGACAGAGGACTAATACCCAGTATATATAAAGAACTCAAGAAGGTAAAAAGCAAGAAACCAAGTAATCCAATTAAAAAAGAAGGTATGGAGCTAAAAAGAGAACTGACTGCAGAGGATTATAGAATGGCAGAAAAACACCTAAAGAAATACTCAACAACCTTAGCCATCAGGGAGATGCAAATCAAAACAGCCCTGAGATTTCACCTTACACACACAAGAATGGCTAAGTTCAAAAACTCTACTGACAATGCATACTGGAGAGGTTGTGGAGAAACAGGAACCCTCCTACATTGTTGGTGGGAATGCAAACTTGTACAACCACTCTGGAAATCAATTTGGCACTTTTTTAGACAATTAGAAATAGTGATTTCTCAAGACCCAGCTATACCACTCTTAGGCATATATCCAAAAGATGCTCAAGTACACAACAAGGATATTTGCTCAACTATGTTCGTATCTGCCTTATTTGTAATAGGCAGAACCTGGAAACAGCCCAGATTCCCTCAGTGACCTGCACACTACGGGTGCATGCTGCACCCGGGTTCTGTTTCAACCCACAGGTGTACAGCAGGCGCACACTGATCACTGGAACCACCTCAAACTGAGAGGGTCGGGGGACCGTTTTAACCACTCTGCACACTGCAGGCGCACACCACAAGTGTCTGAAAGCAAAAACTGCAGTCAGTGTGTGAGACCTCTGGCAAGTCAGGGAAGGACCCAGGATCTGCTTCAAACCACGGCCGTACAGCAGCGCACACCGATCATTGGAACCACCCTATACTGAGAGGGTCTGGGGACCCAGGTGTCCCTCACTTGAGGAATGGATTCAGAAATTGTGGTACTTTTACACAATGGAATACTACTCAGCAATTAAAAAGGAGGAAATCATGAATTTCGCAGAGAAATGGTGGGACCTGGAAATGATCATCCTGAGTGAGGTATCCCAAAAGTAGAAAGAAACATATGGTACATACTCCCTTATATAGACCTATAGGATAGGAAGGTCAAGCTGAAATCTACACATCTAGGGAGGATATACAGGAAGGAGGATCCAGGTTGGTATGATCAATGCATGTTTGGATGAACAAATGGAATGGACATTGAGTGGAGGAGAAAACAAGCAACAGGAGAGGAGCATGCCAAGGAAGACCTCTGGTGTGGTTAATGAAGCGATGTGTCACAGCAGATATTAAGACTCGCGATCAAGCCTTTGGCAGCGGGCTAGAAGTAATGATAGAAATGGGGGAGTTTGCTGAGACTTGGGGAGAACAAGAGCTCCACAAAGACCAAACTGATGAGGGCACAGTGGTCTTGTATGAGATGGTTTCTACAATCAAGGACCATGAGTGGATGTGGCCTGCAACCCCCGCTCAGATGGGGCTGATGATAGCTAGGTGTAGAACTGAAGACCCTAGTGAGGGAAACAGGGACTGTTTCATTCATGAACTTGATGGCTGACTCTTTGACCCTTCCCCATTAAGCCGGGGAGTGACAGACTGGCTAGATCCCAGGGGAGGACATTGCAGCCAGCCCTGAGGAGACCTGAAGAGCTGAGGTTGGATGGAAGGGGAGGAGGTCCACCCTATTGGTGGTCTTGGAGAGGGCGGGGTGGAGGGAGATGAGGGAGTGCGTGGGAGGGTGGGAGGGAATGAGGGAGGGAGCTATGCCTGGGATGCAAAGTACCTAACCTGTGATTGAGATAAAAATAAATAAATTTTAAAAAAAGAAAGAAAAAAGAAAAAAAAAGAAATGTCCATAAACATCAAGATACCTACAGAACATCAAATAGACTAGACCAGAAAAGATATACCTCTCGTTATATCATAGTCAAAACACTAAACCTACAAAACAAAGAAAAAATATGAAAGGCAGCAAGGGAAAATGATTAAGTAACATATGAAGGTAGACCGATCAGACTCACACCAGACTTCTCATCAGAAACTATGAAAGACAGAAGGGCCTGGGCAAAAGTCATGCAGTCTTTAAGGGAACACAGATGCCAACCAAGACTACTATACCCAGCAAAGCTTTCAATCAACATAGATGGAGAAAACAAGATTTTCCATAACAAAACAAAATTCATGCAATACCTACACAGCAACCCAGCCCTACAGAAGGTACTCAAAGGAAAACTTCAGTCCAACAGAAACAACTATACCAAAGAAAATGTATGATACAGATAATCTCCCAACGTCAAAAACAACAAAAAAGCAATGAATAACAGTAAGATCACCAACTCCACAATAAAAGGAAATAACAGTCATTGGTCACTATTATCTATCAACATCAATGGACTCAACTCTCCAATAAAAAGACACTGACTAACAGAATGGCTGCAGAAACAGGATCCAACATTCTGCTGCTTCCAAGAAACACACCTATGCAACAAAGATAAACACTGCCTCAGAGCAAAAGGCTGGAAAACCATTTTCCAAGCAAATGGACCTAGAAAACAAGCTCGGGTAGCAATCATAGTATCTAATAAGATAGACTTTCAACCAAAGTTAATCAAGAACGATGAGGAGGTGCATTTCTTTCTCATCAAAGGACTTCTGGATTTCTTAACCATTGATACTGATAATGCCCGTAAAAGAATCCTATGACCCTACCTAGCAGTAACTCCAGAGAGAATTCCATACCTTCTTCCTGTTTGGATTTCCTCAGTGTTTGCAGTTATGACCCCCTTTTCATTTCTGATTTTACTGAGTTGAGTAGATTCTATGTGCCTTTCAATTAGTTTAGCTGACGTTTTCTATATCTTGTTGATTTTCTCAAAGAACCTGCTTCTTGTTTCATTGATTCTTTGAGTAGTTTTATTTGTTTCCAATTGATTGATTTCAGCCCTGATTTTGATTATTTACAGATATCTGTTCCTCTTGGGTGTATCTGCTTCTTTTTTTCTAGAGTTTTTAGTTGATTCATTAAGTTGCTTGTATGTGATGTTACAAAATTTTTCTTGAAGGCACTTAATGCTATGAATTTTCCTCTGAGCACTGTGTTCTTTAAATTTGGTATATTGTACCTTCATTTTCATTGAATTCTAGGAAGTATTTAATTTCTTTTTTTATTTCTTCCTTAACCAAGCTGTCAGTGAATAGCAAGATTTTCAGTTTCCATGTGTGTGTACGAATTTTGTTATTTCCATTGTTATTGAGGTCCAGCTTCAGTCCATGGGGGTCAGATAGAATAAAAGGTATTATTTCAATCTTCTTGTATCTGTTGTGACTAACTATATGGTCTATTTTGGAGAAGGTTCTATGAGGTGCTGGAAAGAAGATATGCTCTTTTGAGTTTAGATGAAAAGGTCTGTACATGTCTATTATTTCCATATGTTTTAGGGCCTCTCTAAGAGCCTTTATTTCCCTATTTAGTTTCTGTCTAGTTCATCTGTCCCGTGATGAGGATGGGGTTTTGAAGTCTCTCACTATTAAGGTTTTGAGATCAATGTGTGATTTAAGCTTTAATAATGTTTCATTTATGAATGTAGGTTCTCTTGTATTTGGGGCATAGAGTTTCTGAATTGTGATGTCCTCTTCCTGGATTTTTCCTTTGATGAGAATGTAGTGCCCCTCCTTATCTTTTTTGATTAATTTAATTGAAAGTCCATTATATTAGATATTAGGATAGCTACTCCAGCTTGTTTTCTGGATCCATTTGCTTGAAGAAAATATTTCCAGCCTTTTACTCTGAGGTACTGTTTATCTTCGTTGTGTAGGTGTGTTTCTTGGATGCAACAGAATGTTGGATCTTGTTTCTAAAACCATTCTATTAGTCTGAGATGTTTTATTAGGGAGTTGAGTCCCTTGATGTTGATAAATACTAGTGACCAATGAATGTTACTTTCTTTTGATGGGGTTTGGTGGTGTTGCTGTGTTTTATTCCTTGTATTCTTTTGATATTTTGTTGTGTAGTTATCCATGTCCTATGTTTCCTTGTATGTAGTCATTTTAATTCGTGGAATTTCCCTTCTAGGAACTTCTGTAGCACTGGGATTCTGTGCAGATATTTTAAAATTTGGTTTTGTCATGGAAAATTTTGAATTCTCCATCTGTGTTGATAGACAGTTTTGTTGGGTATAGTACTCATGGTTGGCATTTGTGGTCCCTTAAGGTCTGCATGACTTCTGTCCAGGCCCTTCTGACTTTCATAGTTTCTGTTGAGAAATCTGCTGTGATTCTGATAGGTCTACCTTTATATGTTACTTGGCATTTTTCCTTGCTACTTTTTATATTTTTATCTTTATTCTGTAGGCTCAGTGTTTTGATGATAATGTGATGTGAAGAATTTCTTTTCTGATCTAGTCTATTTGGTGTTCTGTAGCTCTCTTGTATGTTTATGCACATCTCTTTCTTTAAGTTGGTAAAATTTTCTTCTTATTTTCCTGAAAATATTTTCTGAACCTTGTAGCCTGGTGTCTTCTTTTTCATCTACTCTTTTTATTCTTAGATTTTGTCTTTTCTTGGTGTCCTTGATTTCTTGTATGTTTTGTATTTAGAACTTTTCTGACTTTACTTTTTCTATGAGAGAAGTATCAATTCTCGAAGTATATCTTCAGCACATGAGATCCTCTCTTCCATCTCTTGTATTCTGTTAGTGATGCTTACCTTTGTAGTTCCTGATCTTTGCTCTGTGTTCTCCAGTTCCAGGTTTTTCTCTGTTTGTGTGTATTTTTTATTGATTCTAATCCTGTTTTCATTTCTTGCAACATTTCCTTCATGTGTTTGAATGTGGAGTCCTGTTTTTCAATGATGGCTTCCAATGTTTGTTCATTTCCTCTCTACATGTTGCTAATTGTGCTTCTACTTCTTTGGCTGCATTTGCCTGTATTTCTTAGGGAGCTTTGTTCATTTCCTCTTTGTTTGCCTGCATTTGTGTGTCATTTCACTGAGAGATTTGTTCATTTCTTCTTTATGAGCCTCTAACACCTGAAAAAGCTAGTTTTAAAGTCGTTTTCTTGTGTATCTAGTGAAATGAAGTGTCCATTGATTTGGGGGTTGCTGGTGAAGCCATGATGTACTACTGATTTTTGTTGGGTGTGTTCTTACTTCTGTCTCTGGCCATCTCTATATCTATAACTCTCATTTTTTGTTTCTGGAGTCTGTACTTCAGGGTAGGACCATCTTATTCTGGTTTCCAGACTATTTTTCAGGAAGATGAATGAGGTTCATTGGTTTGGGAGTGTGAGTTGAGGTTTTAGGTTTACCTAAGTGAGGAATCTGACTCTCGCACTATTCGAAGGTGCTTTTAGCGGGCACAGTGTGCATGTGCGGATTCCCTGACTATTGCAATGGCTTATAGGCCACTTGTATGCAGCTCTGTCTGGGATCCAGGAATTGTTTGCCTGGAATTCACTGTTAGCCCTGCAGAGCAGAAGCTTCAGTGTTGGGATCGATGTCCCAAGAATCCCTATGATTCCCACACTAGGGGTGTGGGTGGTAGGGATTGTTGTCTGGTGGCTTTCATAGAGGGGTCCTGGATCTGAGAATCTTCAAACACTCCCTTGAAGGCACACTCAATCCCTTTCAGGACCAGTTGGAAAGCACAGGAGTTCCTCTTGCTCTCTACTTTCTGATTTGTTCCTGATGGGGTAAATATGTGTGTAGGCTAACAGTTAGCTCAGTGGTGCTGTAGGAACAGGTCTTGGTTTCCACCTGCACTGTGTCTTGGAATGACATGAATAACTGAACCGGACCTAAGATATCACTGAATGGTAGGAAAATATGCAGGCTTGGAGGTTTAGGATGGAACAACTATTCCCCAGCATTGTGTTCTAGGTTAACTAAATAGGTCCTAGTCTCTGTGTGGTGATTTTTTTTATACAGCTGTTTAGAAATAACCATAACTTTACTAAAAGATATATCAATAGTAAATATTAATGACAAAATACAATAAATGTACCAAGGCATGCTTGGGAAAATCGATTAGAAATTAAGGACTGTTGAGCGTTTTCTATTATATATAATATAATTTGCCATTTTTATCTCTTTAGACCCCACTCTCTCTGCGTGCATACTGTGAGACCCCATGTAGTCTTGGAATGATAAGATCCCTGTCTCCATTTGTCCAATCTGAAGGAACAGCTGTGAATGTCATGAGATCCCAGTCTGAGGTAATTGGTGCTGTCACAAGGAAAATTGTAAAGTTATTGAAGATCAAATGCATTTGAGAACATGTGAGACACTGAAAGGAGCAGAGCTTCCCTTCTGATATATTCTTGACCTTGAGGTTAGGAACTTCCTGTATCCTCATATGTTCTACCTCTCTCATATGATGTTGTGCTAGCAGGTTATAGAAGAAATCTCCATATGCTTATCAGAAATTAATTAACATTTTATACCTGAAAAGTATAAAAATGAATATTTAATTCAAAATAGGAGGAAGTACATATTGGATAAATGATTATTTGTCAATAACATTCATGGTTTAATGGTGAAACATTAACATCAAATAAATAATTTGCTTTGGGTAGATAATGCCATAAGCTGCCTTGTAATGAGATGATTAATGACACACATTTTTGAGTGATTGTCTATACATATAGATTTGATTGGGCTAGAAGTTGGTATGTACCCCAGGCTTGCCTAAACTCATGAGTCTCCACTTTTGTCTTTCCAGTTCCGGGAGTACAAGTGTGAAACAACACTTCTTGCCATGATAATTTATTTATTTATTTTTCTTTTATACTTTACACATGATTCTGGCTTCATAATTTACTTCTTATGCATACTTTCAGATTTCAACAATATAAAGTCCTGGCAGCCTCTCTGATTTCTCTTTCACTACTCATTTTTGTTGTACTTAGCCAAACTTTTCTTTTTTACCCATTGTATAGAAACTGACACTGGCTGATGTAGTGTTCTATTGATCTCTATAAAATCATTTGGTAGATTAGGGTGGCTACGACCCCTTCTGGAGTGACTTAACTGTTCATGATATCAGAAGCCTATCTTCATCCAGTTTCAATGCCACTAATATCTAAATTACACTAGCATTTGTATTCCTTGAATAAGAATAAAAAATTCATGGCAATATTGGCCTACAGGAATGACTTCATGAAAAGTCTGTATTTTCCTCTTTCATTTTTACAGATTTACATCCCTCTTTCAATTTTCTGAGGATGTGGGGAGGATACTTGTTAGTTTTTGCTGGTTTTTCTTTGCTTTGCGGTTAAAGATCATCTGATTTATCTTAAATTAATGTCTACAGAATTTCCACACAGGGAATTGAGGGCTATTCTTGGTACCTTAGTCCCTTGTTTATCTAAGAAACTAGAACCTAAATATCTGAGACCCAGCTTTCAGTCTTCTGTATAAGAGAGGCTTTAGAGATGAGTAATATTGAACACATTTAACCTCAATTTCCTTTATTTCCCTTCATCTCTTCTTTCCTCTATGTTTGCTTTCTTTTATGGAATGTTTTCCTACTCTGTTTCTTTTGCTGTGATTTTATTTTTTTGAACATAACCTATTGTATCCCTAAGACTGTCAATCTGAAATAGTTCCACTAATGTCTCTACAAAAGTCAGTTAATTCAAATATGTCTTGGAATTTAAACCAGGTCTGCTATTAGAGCACCTAGTACTTTTCTGTTTGAGAACTGTAAGGCAATCTTTTTCAGTGATTGCTCATACTCCCTGTAATATTATTTTTGACTGTTGATTGACACCAGCTACACTCACAGACACTGCCCAGGCATTTTCTGATGTATTTGCTGTCTGCTTTGCATGCCTCCCCCCCTACAGCCCACCCAGCTGCTGAGAATTTTTAAACCAGGCCTTTGCAGTGAGAACTACTGCATCAGACAGCAGGGGGAACAAGATGAAATCAAAGACCCAGGTCCTCATATCCCTGATGCTATGGGTGTCTGGTGAGAAATTCAAAATATCAAAATCTTTGCAGAGCAACTTGTTTGTAGATAAGAAATTTAGAGTGTGCTAGGCTCAATATCTCTTATGTAGTAATATTGTGACAACATGATACTAAACCATATTAAATGAAAAATTTCAACTGTTTCACAATCTGTGTTTGTGTCTATATGCATGTTCATTGTGTTTTCCTGATTACAGGTGCCTGTGCAGACATTGTGATGACTTAGTATCAATCCTCCTTTCCTGTGTCATCAGGAGAGAAGGACACCATCAGTTGCAGTTTCTGTCAATATATTTTCTATAGTCTTGAACAAAAGAACGTTTTGTCCTGGTACAAGCAGAAACCACTAGAGGTAAATATGAGGCAGAGACTATGTCTCTGGAATACCATCCTCTAATTGAAACCATTTAAGAGGCATTCACGGCCATTGATCCCTGGGTATTTACAAATCTGTTTCAGGAGATCTCCTTTAGGATCTTTATAACAATGAACTGCTGTTCAGATGAACTGATGATTTCATAGTGCCGTATAATGATTTTATACATTTCCTGTTTTGAGTAAACAAATATTAGACATTAAGATGTGAGATAGTTGATGGAAAGTATAGCTATAATAAAATCCTCTGTCAGACTCCCTACGACAAATTCATAAATCTTAACACAGAGAGTTTAGGCCAGAACAGAAGATTTTTCCTAAAAGTAAATCTTCCACTGGTTCAGTGCATCTCCGTGTATATTAGGGCATCTAGAAACTATTCCTTTAAACCTTAGATGAACTTGTGGGAGCAGAACTAAATAAAGAATCTATTTTTTATTGTAATGTACTTATTTTTATATCAATCACAGGTTAGTTACTTTGCATCCCAGGCATAGCTCCCGCTCTCATTCCCTCCCTCTCTCCCCATCCCTCCCTCATCTCCTCCCCCCACTCCAAGTCCACCAATGGGGAAGGACCTCCTCCCCTTCCATCTGACCCCAGTTCATCTTGTCTCCTCAGGGCTGGCTGCAATGTCCTCCCCTGGAATCTAACCAGGCTGTTAGTCCCTGGCATGTATGGGAGAGGGTCAAAGAGCCAGCCATCGAGTTCACAACTGAAACAGTCCCTGTTCCCCTTACTAGGGTCTTCAGTTGGACACCGAGCTACCATGGGCCACATCTGAGCAGAGGTTCTAGGCCATATCCATACATGTTCCTTGGTTGGAGAAACTGTCCCATAGAAGACCCCTGTGCCCTGCTCAGTTTGGTCTTTGTGGAGCTCTTGTTCTCCCCAAGTCTTACTAACTTCCTCTATTTTTATTATTTCCTCCCCTCTGCCTAAGGCTTGGTTGTGAGTCTTAATATCTGCTTTGATACATTGCTATATTGATTCTTTCAGAGGCCCTCTTTGGTATGCTCCTGTCCTATTGCTTATTTTATCCTCCATTCAATGTCCATCCCATTTGTTCATCTAAATGAGCATTGCTCATACCAAACTGGGTCCTCCTTCTTTTATTTCTTACCTAGGTGTATAGATTTCATCATGACCTTCCTATCCTATAGGACTATATAAGTGAGTATATAACATATGTTTCTTTGGGATACCTCACTCAGGATGATCGGTTCCAGGTCCCACCATTTGCATTCAAATGTCATGATTTCCTCCTTTTTAATTGCTGAGTAGTATTCCATTGTGTAAAAGTACCATAATTTCTGTATCCACTCCTCCACTGAGGGACATCTGGGTTGTTTCCAGGTTCTGGCTATTACAAATAAAGCAGCTACGAACATAGTTGAGCAAATGTCCTTGTTGTATACTTGAGCATTTTTTTTGGATATATGCCTAAGAGTGGTATAGCTGGGTCTTGAGGAATCACTATTCCTAAATGTCTAAGAAAGCACCAAATAGATTTCCAGAGTGGTTGTACAGTGTGCATTCCCACCAGCAATGGAGGAGGGTTCCTCTTTCTCCACAACCTCTCCAGCATGCGTTGTCACTAGAGTTTTTGATCTTAGCCATTCTGGTGGGTATAAGGTGGATTCTCAGGGTCGTTTTGATTTGCATCTCCCTGATGGCTATGGATGTTGAGCATTTCTTTAAGTGTTGTTCTGCCATTCTATAATCCTCTACAGTCAGTTCTCTTTTTAGCTC
>JAQQSO010004209.1:0-12967 GCA_028658305.1 Pachyuromys duprasi | reverse complement strand
TGCAAAGGTGGTGGGATCAGCAGCCTGGAGTTGGGTTGTGGGAGGCCTGGCTCAGAGAGGCCCCTGGTTATGTTACCAGGAACAACAAGAAGAGGATGAAAGTCAGGCAGAGGACAAGGGTTCAGACAGCATACTCATCAGAGAAAGCAGGATGGAGAAGTTGAGGTTTCCCTCTGGCGCACCACAATAAATCTCCACACTCACTGGCATCTGGCTCTCTATACCATGCAAGTCCATCAGTCTGACCTGTCTACATGCAGGGTGGGTTTAGGTCAGTATCCTACCCTGGCAACAGAGAGAAAGCGCATACACAAGTACAAGCCATCAGATACAGAAGACAAGCCACAACAGTGAGGCAAAAGACCAAGGCAACAAAACCCTAACCACAGAGCAGAGGATTCTACTGCAAGAAAAGAAAACACAGGGACTAAAAATTTACAACATTTTTAATTTGGTAAGATTTGTTTTAAAAGACATATGCAATATACAAAGAATTGTAACAACTCGATAATTTTTTGAATGTTCAATTTTCTGTTTAAAAAATAAAGGCGTTTCTGATTTTCAAGACCCTTTGCCTAGGAGGACAAGTGGAGAGCTGTGTGTATACCTTCAAAAAAAAACAAGATTTGGGGTTATGATTCCCCCTTTTTTATTTTTGCAGATTTTAAAAACATACCCAATGACCAATAATCTATAACCAAGATATATAGAACATGGTAAACTTACACATTCAAAACAGACAAAACACCTTCCTATTTGTTGAATCCGATTTTTATTACCACAGAAGCTTTGTAGCAGATTTAACCATTAGTTTTCTTACTGGGAAAACTCAGAAGCTACCTTTGAAAAAAATAGCTCAAGTGATTTTAGCTGTAGCTTGGCTCTGCTCAGCGAATTCTAACCTCCTTAACAGATGTTTTCTCCTGTCAAAAATTCTCTTGGTATTGCTTCCAGTCTCCTGGGCAGAGGGCCTCAGTAGACAAGGACTCAAACAGAGCTTGAGTGAAAGGTGTAGGACCATATTGAGCGCATGCAATTTTCAATTCTTTCAGTTGTTTAAAAGGTGTAGGAGCATGGACTCTCACCATAGTACCTTGTCCAGCAGGTTGCTCTATAATTGGAAAGCCATAAAACTCAGTTATATCTTCTCCATTTTGCCTAGCTTGTTCTTCCTCCAACTCTGCAACCTCATCAGGATCTAAGTTATCCTAAAAGTATTTTTCTGACAAGAAATTATCAGTAGGAGGGACAGATAACTCTTCTGGAGGAACCAATGGTTTAATCTCATTTTGTCTCTACGTCTCCTATCTTTCTTTCATCTTTCTCTCTAGCCCTGAAAATTTCACTTTCTCAGTCCTGTGTCACATATACAGATTATTATTCCATCCAAAAAAAAGGAAGCTACTGCCTTGTCCCATTTTTATTATTAAATTTTACTCACTGAGCCCTTTTCTCTTTACTTTATGACCCGAGCTCACCAACACCATGGTGTCCTTCACTGCTTCCTGTATCTCAGGGTCCCTGTTCTGGCACCAAACTGCCATAGCCTGCTGGCAGAGTCAACAGTTCCTGAGTAGGGAGTGAGGATTGAAAGAAAATTTTAAAAACCAACACACCACACATGGGATCTGTTCAAGAGGGTTGCCAGTAGAAACTGTTCACCGGGTTTATTCCACAGTCCCTTTTTATTGTGAAAGCAAAGCACCTCAATACAATGAAGGGGTTCATGGGGAAGTCAAGCTTGTTTATCTCAACCGCCTGTCTGTGTGATCCTCACACAAACAAAAGGAAGTGGATTTGGCAAAACGTCCTGCCTATCCCTGACTCCAGGTAAAGGCCAGGGTGAAAACAAACATGTTTTTTGCTGAGAGCTCAATAACAAAGCAGCCTGACAAACAAGCAGCTCTCCACACTTGACCCTTAACTCAGAGTTCTGAAGTTTGTAATTACCATTATCTCAATTTATAAATGAGGGAATGGAGAGCTGGTTCAAACAAACAAAACAACCTAACTCGTATGGCTAAGTGCTTCTGTCCCTCATGCACTCGCTCGATAAATACATTGAACACCCGTTCCTACTGATGACTGGTGCCTGCGCTGGATGCACCAGCAAAGATGCAGCAAAGAACCAGACACACCAAATGCTGCAAGTAAGGAGACAGCATTCCAACAAATAAAGATGTAATTGTGATAGGTCCAAAGCCAGACAAGAACAGTGCACACTGAGAGAGTGGGCGTGGAATGCCGCTGGGGAAGCTCTCTCTGAGGAAGTGAACTTTAAGCTGAAGCAATTCGGAAGAGAAGGCATGACAAGCCAATGTAAGAGTGTGTCCAAAGCCATGAGGAAGAAAGGACCTGGCTAGGGCATGGGGTTTGAAAGTCAGGAGCCGAGGTATAAGTAGAGGCTAGAGAATTGGGTGGAGCCAGATCTTCAGTGTTGAGAGCTGTTGTAGAGAAATGGATGGTCTTTGAAGAACTAAAGGCAGAGGCGTGGTGGCATCCAGCTCACTGCTGTCATCAGCACTTGTCCCCCTGCTTTTCTCTCTGTGCTTCTGAGTTGCCTGCATTGTTACAGAGAATCCAGAACCAAGGTGATTATGCCCAGTCTAGATTCATTCTGTCTGGCTGTTGCTGGGTGTCCTTTTGTGTATTCATTGTCAATGGTCACTGTCTGCTGCCACCCAAAACCATTCTTCCTTCTGAACCCTCCAACTCTATTTTATTGTGTTTAATAATAATATTAAATGCAAATTCAACTTAGGGGATTTGTACAGTGCAAAACAAAAAGGCTGCCTAAAAGAATACAGGTGGACACTAGGTTTAAAATCTGTGTTGTGGCTGGCTGACATGGTGGCTCTGTTGGGAAAGACACTTGCCACTAAACCTAATGACCTGAGTATGATCCCTGACACCCACATGGTAAAAGGAGAGAGCCAAATCCAACAACTTTTCTCCACCTTCTGCTTACTCTTCTTCAGAGACAGACTGTACATAGTTCCCTAATGGCCTGCTAATCAACTGAACAGGTCTTGATATGCAACTCTGGGAGCTCAAATTGACATCTTTTGACCTAAATGCATACAGGCAATTTTAAAAAAGGACGAGAGGAAGAAAGAAAGAAAGAAAGAAAGAAAGAAAGAAAGAAAGAAAGAAAGAAAGAAAGAAAGAAAGAAAGAAAACGTAACAGCTGGGTGTAGTGGTGCACACCTGTGATCCCAGCACTCAGGGAGGCACAGGCAGGCAGATCTCTGAGTTTGAGGCCAGCCTGGTCTACATAATGAGTCCAGGACAGCCAGGGCTACGCAGAGAAACCCTGTCTCAGAAAAAAAAGGAAAAAAAAGAAGTAAATGTAACAAAAGTTTTAAAAAATGCATTAGGAGAAGCAATGACAGGGCAAGGAGGGAACAACTTCGGCTGGAGAAAAACAGATATGTTTTTAAGATAAATATAGTGTACAAGTTTACAGATATTTGTGTGCGAAACTGAGCTTGTGATAGTCCCACAAATGAACTGGGCTTTGAAAAGTCATTTTCTGTTGTTCCGTGGCACGGGTGTCCACAGATACAGGGTATTATAGAAAACCTGATACTGTGAAATCCCGCACATACGGCATGCATTCAGTCTCTGAGAGTTTGAAGTCCAGGGGCTGGAGGTGTAGTTCAGTGGGTGGAGTGCTACCCAGCATGCACAGAGCCCTGAGTTTGATCCTAGCGTGACGTACACTGGCTGCCCTGGAACATGACTGTAATCCCAGCATTTGGGAGGTGGAAGCAGGAGAATTAGAAGTTGATGGTCATCTTCAGCTATATGTTGAACTTTAGGTCACTCTTGGATGCATCAGACAACCAATAAATGAAGTAAAAGTAAATCTTGGAGACATACCCTGTGACGGGAGACTGGAAGCTAGGAATCATGGCACACATCTGTAACCTCAGTCAGTACTTGGGAGGGTCAGGCAGGAAGATGGCAATTTGAGCTTTGACTGCGCTACCTAGTGAGAGCCGGTTTCCAAAGAAACAAAGTTGGCTGTGAGGGAACTGTGCGTGGTCCATCTCTCAGGAAACATGAGAGTAAGGTGTTTCTAACCCTTACTGCTTTGAGGGCTCTGCACTCTAATATACTGACATTGAGCAGACCGTTCTTTTTATAAGATTGAGACAGGGTCTTCGGATGGGGAGATGGCTCAGTGAGATGGCACTTGCTCTGCAAGCATGAGAACATGAGTTCAAATCCAGCCCTCGGGTTAAGAGCTGGGCATAGCGGTCACACCAGTAACAGCCTGGTGGCGGCAGGGCAGGCAGATGGAGGGCTCGATGGCGGCCAGCCGAGACGAAATGTCAAGCCTCATTCAGCGAGAGACTCTGCTTCGAGGTACTGAGGCTACCCAACATCCTCCACTGGCCTCCGTGTGCACCCACTCACACCACATATGCACATTGCAAACACACCCACACACGTGAGTTCCAGTGTCTCCCCAGAACCTCACACACGCCAGGCAGCTACTCTGCCGCTGAGCTGCACCCCAGCCCTAAGTTTGCTTTTCACTTTAAGACAGAGTCTTATTAAGTTGCCCGGCTGGCCTTGGTCTCACTTTAAAACCCAGGCAAGCCTTGAACTTGGGCTCCTTCTACCTCAGCCCCTGGAGCATTTGGAATTACAGTCCTGCACCACTGGGATTGACTAAGACGTTGTCATTCTGTTTCGGTTCCCCTCTCTACAACCTCCTAAAGGTTTGATCCCCAGTGCTACAAACAAATGAGTCAAGTTACAGGATGTTGGAACTACCTGGTCTGTGCCCATTAAATGCTGATAACATCTCCTTCTCCACGTGCAGGTTGGTACATCCCAGAATGCAATGGGATCTCTGTAAAGTAGTTGACTCCCATAATAACTGGATCAAAGGGGATTGTGTCCTTCGGACCATTTTAGAGCCCTAAGGACCATTTTAGAAATGGGGGTCGGGCCCTTTTGGCTGTATCAGTGTTAGAAGAGAGTGCTATTAGCATATTTGTTTTGTTTGAGGCCTGGCCTCTCTGTGTTTAGCCTGGCCTGCAACTTGGTATTTAGCCCAGGCTGGCCAAAATTCACAATCCACCTGCTTCCATGGTAGAAGACAGGCATGTGCCCCACACAGTTTTCTGCTACTATCTCATAGTAGAAGAACTTACTGAGCCAGGGTGGTGGCCCACACCTTTAGTCCCAGCATTCAGGGGGAAGAAGCAGGCAGATCTTTGAGTTGTGGCTAGCCTGGTCCACAGTGCTATCTAGGATAGCCAGGCTACACAGAGAAACCCTATTTTGAAAAAACAAAGAGAGAGAGAGAGAGAGAGAGAGAGAGAGAGAGAGAGAGAGAGAGAGAGAGAGAGAGAGAGAGAGGTTTAGTTCTTATGTCAATTGGTGTCTTTTTTAAAGATTTGTTTAATTTTATGTTTGTGGATGCTTTGCCTGCATGTATGTATTTGCATACAGTAGCTGAACAGGCCAGAAGAGGGCAACAGATCCCCTGGAGTCAGAGTTACAAAACTGTGAGCCACCATATGAGTGCTGGGTATTCCACTGTGTTCTAGAAGAGTAGACACTTCTCTTAACCTCTGAGCCATCCCTCCCTAGGCTTCTCTTGATGATGATACTTCCTTCTCCTTCTCTTCTCCTTTTGATTGATTGATTTATTTATTTGATATAGTTTCTCACTATGTAGCCCTGGCTGTCCTGGAACACACTACATAGACCAGGCTGGCCTTGAACTCACAGAGATCTGCCTGTGATTAAATTTAATCTGGGATTAAATGTGTGCACTGCCATGCCCAGCCTATCATGCCTGGCCAATCTCTTGGTGTTTCTTTACAGGCTGTTCTAGTACTCAGCTTTTCATGATACTGGTTCTTTTTCTGTTCCTCATTTCTGAATCTACTGTAACACCCTGGCATTTGTTTTGCTTTACGTTTGGATGGTTCAAAATGTTGCCTATATCCCAGACACCAGTCCTGTTTTGATTGGCACTGTGGCTCACTGTGCATGCCCATTCTTGCACAGCAGATCATAATCTCCAGTTAGCTTTGGCAGCTCCCGTTCTCACGGTCACAGCAGAGACACTCAGTCATGCATAGGTGCAAGCTCCTAGATGCTTCGAAGTGAGCCTTCCCATTGGGTACCCTGGGATCACCTTCCATACTCCCCTTCACTTGCTCAATCAAGTGACAGTTGCATAGATGAGACTGACGGCCCCTTTTGCGAAGTTGTATGCTGATAAATATAAAAGCATGTGCTTCATAAAATTGATGTTAATTAGTACACTTGCCGTAGTAGAGCTACCATTAGTTTCTTCTACAAAAACAACCTACAGGATGGACTGGTTACTCAGCTGCGAGGTAGCTCAGTGGTAAAGCACTTGCATAGACTGTACAAGGCCCTGGGTTCTATCCCTAGTACCAAACAAATCAACCAGCCCCTAAACATCTTACCAATGCTATGGCTATGTCGAGCCTTCTTTTCTGTTTCTTTGGCTCTTTTTCTACCTGTTGGACTCTTTAAAAACAAACAAACAACAACAATAACAACAAACAGAAAAATAAAAAATACAGTAGCTCATGTACCCTAGGCTGGCCTCAAACTCCTCTTGGAGCTGAGGATGACCTTAGACTGCTGATACTCCTGCTTTTACCTCCTCCCAAGTGCTGGAATTACAGGTGTACACTACCACATCTGGATTAATGGGATGCTGGGAATCAAATCCAGATGTTTGTGGGTAAACATTACCAACAGAGCTATGTCTCCAGCCCAGTGCCTGCTGGATTCTGATTCATTTCTTGAGCTGGGTCCAATCCCCAGCATCCCATTAAGCCATGCATTGTGAGTGAGCCTGTAATCTGTATAAAGGCAGGGAGATCAGAAGTTCTAGGTCATCCTCAGCTACTTAGTGAATTTGAGGCCAGCCTGGCCGCATGAGACACCTCGAAAAGAAAAGAAAAGAGGCCATTCTCTCTTTTTTGTTTGTTGTTGTTTTTGTTTTTCGAGACAAGGTTTTTCTGTGTAGCCTTGTCTGTCTTGGACTCACTTTGTAGACCATGCTGGCCTCGAACTCACAGAGATCTGCTTGCCTCTGGGATCACGGGCGTGTGCCAGCCCTCCCGGCTCCACTCTTAGTTTCTAAATCCTTAATATCAGAAAATATGGGCTGTGCTCCTTTGTCAGTCACACATTCTCAACGACCTATAAAATCTTCACTTTGCTTTTTCTGAGTTTTCCTTTGTTCTCACTGCCCCTGCGTTGCCTTGTATATTTAATGTGTTGTGTTTGGAGTTTAGCAGCCTGTGGGCAGACACAATCACATGTCACACTATACAATATCAAGTGGTTTTAGGGAGCACTACAGGAGAGTGGTTGCATACAGTATTTTTTTTTTTTTTTGACACAGGCTTTTTCTGTGTAGCCCTGGCTGTCCTAGAACTTACTCTGTAGACCAGGCCGGCCTCAAACTCAGAGCTTGCCTCTGCCTCCCGAGTGCTGGGATTAACGGCGTTTGTCCCCACGGCTTGGCAGGCATATAGGAATTGGTGCATGGCTAAATGTTTCCATTGTCTTTACTGTAGTCTTGGAGATGAGACAGGACAATCAACCGAGGAGCCCGACGCCACGGTTGGCTCTGTGCCTGTCTGAGTACTTTTCCTCTTTAGACTCCAGGATCCTGTTACCATCTTCTTGGAAGAAGCAGAGCATTTGCTTTATAAGCACTTAGATGATGTTTTGACGCTTCAGAAAGTGACGTCACCCTCGTGGCTGGCAAAAGCATGCAGTACGCATGTGTCTGTTCTGGCAGCACAAAAGTCTATTTTCAAAACCCCTGCATATGCATACGATGCTGAGCAGAACATCACAGCATCCTGCAGCTTTAGCAATTAGCTCTATCACTTTTGGGCGCTTGTGCTCTCCCCTCCTACATATGTAACAGGCAGCAGGTCACTTTTATTAGGAAAACTCGTACTATGTGGAAGTAAATGGAGGAAAACCAGAAGCCCCCCTTTATTCCATCATCACAAACATGCGCTCAGAGCCAGCAGGTGTGCAGCCTTCTGCATGGGCAGCACTGTCAGCGGTTAGAGGCTCTTCCCCTGAGGGAGTCCTGTGTGATTATACACCACGGCATGTGCACATCATACTTCAACCTCCGTGGGCACAAATTATATCGCATTGTGTTTATTGTTCAGTAATTTGTTCCCACCCATCTTTTCCCCCTTCATGTATTCTGGAGATCCTTCTCTGTATTGTTGTGTGTCTGTCTGTCTCTCTCTCACCCCAACAATGGAGAAGATGGAGCCCGGGGTCTCATGTTTGTATGCTACAGAAGCATGGCACCACAGACATGCACCCTGTCCAGAGTTCTCTTTTTAATACCTATATGTATTCCATTGTGCTATGGTCAGAAGATTCTGCAAAATATGTACTCACCGTGTTACTGGTAATTTAGAGTTTTAAAATATTTTTGCTACTATAAGCATTTTTTTTCTCTTTTTGAGACAAGCTCTTACTCTGTACCCCAGGATGACCTCAAATTCATGATCCTCTTGCCTCAGCCTCCCACGTGCTGGTTTTATAGGCACACACCACTGCCTAGCACAAACATCCTTCTAATACCCTTTCATCTTACATTAGCACTATAGAAGATCGCCTATACCTTTTGATCCTTAGCCCCTTTAGATAGTACCAGTTTTTTAAATATTATAAAGTTTATATATAGCCTGTTTTTATTTCTTCTACTTTCAGTCTTTAGAATTTGAACAACTACTTGTAAAACTTTTAAAGGTATTTATTTGTGTACCACACTGGTGTGTGTGCAGGTGTGTGTGTGTGTGTGTGTATGTGTGTGTGTATGCACGCACACGTGTATAGAGAAAGCAGTTGTGCTTGACTTTATACCAATCTGTTTGTCCTACTCTGTGTCAGATCTGGGGTTTGTGACTTGTTTCGGAACTTTTTTCCTCTACCATGTAAATTATAAAAATAATATTTGAAATTTCTTCAACTGCCTCTGGCGTGTTTAACATTTAAATCACCTGAGGCTTATTTTCTGTCTGGTGTATGGCATGGTGATACAATTGTTTCCTGGGGCAGCATAAGGCATTCCCATAGCTGGACCATTTATGAAAATAGACACTTGTTCACAGCTCTGGAGACCAGCGCCTTGACGCAGCATGTTGGAGGGTTGGTTCCATCTTGGAGGCTCTGAGAAAAAAGTCTTCCCATGTCTTCCTCCTTTGCCCCTGGTGGCCACCAGGAGCCTGGGCCTCTGCCTACCCCCTCAGCATTCCTGTCTGTCCACATTCACACTCCCATCTCCTCTGTGTTTGTGAGTCCTTTTCTGTCTAGTGTAAAGAGACTCTTAGGTTAGTGACTGTACTGTGACCTCATCTTAGTTCTTACCTTAGTTATCAAATGGATTCACATCAGGAGGCTTTGGGTGGATATGCGTGATTCGGGGGCAATTCAACTTCTAGGACTGAGGGTACAGCTCACTTGCTTAATTTGCGCAAGGCCCCAGGTCCAATCCCTGATCCCATAAAAATGTGCCCTGCGTGTTGGCTCGGGCTATAATTCTAGCACTTGAGAGGCTGAGGCAGAAAGATGGCCAGAGATTTGGGGCCATCCTGGGATACAGAGTGAAACCATGTGTCTCAAACAAACAAATTTCAACTTCTAGTTTTAGAACTAGGAGTTTTCCAAATGGAGGGTTAATAATTTCTATAGTTTTCTTCCTAGTCCTGACATACTTGCCACAAATGGTTGTAGCTCAGGTTGTAGAACGCTGGCCTGCATGTATGGACAAGACCCTGCATCCTGTCCTCAGTGCTTCATGAACTAGATGTAACATGGCACACCTGTAGTCCCAACATGCAGGAGGCGGAGGCAGGAGGGTCAGGAGTGCAAAATCATCCTTGGCTACACAGTGAATTCAAGGCCAACCTGGGCCACATGAGATCCTATCTCAAAATATGAAAACCAGGAGACATAGTTCAGATGGTGGAGAGCTGGCCTGAGATCTGGAGACTTGGGGCAGGCCTGTGATCCTGGCACTCAAGGGGCAGAGGCAGGAAGAAGTTCAAGGTCATCTTCAGCTACATAGTGAGTTGCACACCAGCATGGGATACATATAACCCTCTCTGGAAGAACAACAAAAATCAGCAAGAATTCGGGACTCTGTCTTGTTCCCATGAAGTCTTTGCTTCTTCCTGATGGCTTTAATTACAATTGAGTGTAGAGTGTTGTTTTGATATATTCTAGCAAAACTCTTTCTTTTTCCCCATGCCCTTTTAGTCAATTCAAGTATTTCTTGAATTTTTTCACTTTATCTCTAAATTGCAAAAGTTGGATTTTTTGACTGAGATCACATTGAGTTTATGTATCAATGTAGGAACGCAATGTTCATAATACTGAACCCCTCATCATGGGGCTTCACTCTCTATTGACTTAGGCAGTCATGTACTCTGATAAAGTTACACAGCTGCTTTCATATGAATCTCACATATTTATTGTTAGGCCTAAAACTAGCCATAATATATATATATATATATATTCATATATATGTATTGGGAAACATAGAATCAGTATCTCAGGTACCCCGGGCTAGCCTTCAACTCAACATGTAGCCAAGGATGACCTTAAGATGTTGATAATCCAAGTGAAAAAAGAGGCCATGATTTGAACCCTCTGTAGGAGGGTTTGGGGGAAAGAAAGGTAAGGAAGAAATATTGTAATTACATTCAGATCTGTCCTTCCAAAGAAATACTGATCTTTCTGCTTCTACTTTCCAAGAGCTGCCACACTTGGACTGCTTTTATTTATTTATTTATTTATTTATTTATCTTTTTTTTTTCAAGGCAAGGGTTTCTCCGTGTAGCCCTGGAACTCCCAAATGCTGGGATTAAAGGTGTGTGCCACCACCACCCAGGTACATCTGGATTGTTTTATACAATTTTTTGTTTGCTTTTTGAAACAGGGTGTCTCTATTCAGCCCTGATTGTCCTGGAACTTGATCTTGGGCTCACGAAAATCTGATTGTCTCTGCCTCTTGAGTGCTGGGATTAAAGACATACACCACTATGCCCAGCTAACAAAGTTTTAAACAATCCCTTTTCCGTTGTATTTTCTAGTTGATATTCATTGCTCATATGAAATCATTTATATTTGTATATTGATCTTGTATCTAGCCACCTTAAATTATTTTATCCTATTCAACTATTTTTATTTTATCCTATTCAACTGTTTAAACTATTTTTCATTCTTATTGCTAAATTAATGTTAGCAGAAAACAGTAATCTCAACAAGTCTTTTCCTTTGCAATGTTGATGGTCTTCTGGGAGTTTATACATGTGCTGTTATAGTGGAAATTATAATAGTTTTATAGTGGTTATAAAGGAAGCAATAGTAGAAATTAAACAGCAGCAGATGGAGTGAGCACTGCACTTGACAGTCACCACGGTACACATATACAGACCAGTGAGGCGCCTGAGTGGATAGTGTTTACAAGTCTATCTGCCTGAGTTCCATCCTGGAATCCATGTTAAAAGGGACTCTTGAAAGTTGCCTTCTGATCTCCATGTGAGCATGCTCCCGTACTCACACACAGATGCACACATCATACACACATGGTAATGAAAACTATAGGAAAACATGAATTACCTTTAAGGTGAAAGTAACACCTCAGAGTGCAACATAGAGCATAGAACAGGGCACAGGAGAACAGGCGCATCTTGGTTAATGTATGCTGTCTGGCCTTCACACTGCACTAATACTACTTAAAACTTCCGAGATCTTTCTAAGGCCGGCCAGGCAGCTCCCTCATGTTACCTGGTGATATGGGGATTTTCTTTCTGCCTGTAGGGTAAGGGTGTCTTGGTCAGGCCCACAGCTCACAGCTCACTCTGCAGACTGATCATTAGCACTCTCTGAGGCCCATCAGAGTGGCGTGGCGACATTCAGCTGCACATGACGATCTTGCTGCTCTGTATAAAGGTTCCTGTCCAAAGAAGATGTTCAAATATCTCTAAGTAACCAGCTTTCTTGGCACTGTTTTTAGTCTTAAGCCATTTACCTACAATCTTGCTAACATATGACTTTTATGGTTGAAATAAGTTGTGTATGGTAGAAGTTATAGACTTCGCTTTACAAAGAATGGCTTTTTCTTCATTTGTTTCTCCATTAAAATTCAAGTGACAAAATAAATGCACTATTTACCTCCTAGAGATTAATGGTGTTCAGCCTGAATGAAGAACAAATCAGGTACTTAAAAAAAAAAAAAAGCTTGGGTTTCTATGGATACTGTGATGCTTACTCAGTTGCTGGATGCTAGTAGGATAGGACTCTGAATATTTTTAAGATGAAAGTTACCAGGAAAAGAAGCCTTATTTCTGTGAATAAATGTGGAAGGTGCTGACTTTTTTTTAAATTTATTTATTTTTATCTCAATCACAGGTTAGGTACTTTGAATCCCAGGCGTAGCCCCCTCCCTCATTCCCTCCTACCCTTCCATTCCCTCCCTCATCTCCCTCCTCCCCGCCCCCTCCAAGTGCACCAACAGGGGAGGACGTCCTTCCCTTCCATCCAACCCCAGCTTATCCTGTCTCCTCAGGGCTGGCTGCAATGTCCTCCCCTGGGATCTAGCCAGTCTGTCACTCCCCGGCTTGTATGGGGGAGGGTCAAAGAGTCAGCCATCAAGATCATGACTGAAACAGTCCCTGTTTCCCTTGCTAGGGTCTTCAGTCCTACACCGAGCTATCATGGGCCCCATCTGTGCGGGGGTTCCAGGCCACATCCACACATGGTCCTTGATTGTAGAAACCATCTCATACAAGACCCCTGTGCCCTGCTCAGTTTGGTCTTTGTGGAGCTCTTGTTCTCCCCAAGTCTCACCAACCTCCCCCAGATCTATCTTTACTTCTCGCCCTCTGTCAGAGGCTTGATCGCGAGTCTTAAT
>JAQQSO010004208.1:0-12968 GCA_028658305.1 Pachyuromys duprasi | reverse complement strand
TTCTAGAACATATTTTTATTTATTCCACTTAAAAAATAAAAGTAGCCTCCTCACCCCCATAACAAATACATTAATCACATATTCACATACAGAAAACTTACAAACATTCAATTGTTATAAGATACATCACCATATAATCCATTTACATTCAATTTTCTACTTTCTCCTCCAGAGGCAACTTCAGTTGGTTTTGAATACCAATGATAACAGGGACAAGAATAATCTTTGCAATATGGATTTCTGACCCACAGGCTCTGTACATTATCTTGTTTCCACATTTAGAGGACTCTCATAGTGCATTTACCCTGGCAGTGTTGACACTAATGTCTTTTACATATTGTTGATCCTGTCTCTTCAACTGAGCTCTTCCCTGGGTTCTCCAGAGTGAATTTCCTCATCTTGTCCAAGTTCTCCTCTCCAGCTAGTGAATCAGAGTTATACAAACTCATTGGTAATATAGAACAAAGGTTTTTCTTAAATCTTATAGTGAAAGTTCATACATAAGAGAAATCACCAAATCAGTATTCTTTTCTCTGATTCCTATCCCTAAACCCCAGAAAATTTTGCATTTGTATATGATGAGGTGTGTGTGTGTGTGTGTGTGTGTGTGTGTGTACCAGCATAGTGGTTGAATGATTACATCAGGAGTCTTAGTAATTTGATGTATACTTTTTACATGAAGACCGTCATTATCTGTCAGTTAAACCCAGAGCTAGTTTAACTGACCAGTCTGGCTAGCCAGGTTGTTCCAGAAATCCTCCAGTCTTTCCTCCCTGTACTTACAGTTAGGCATCTACTTGGCTTTTATGTAGGTGGGGGATTTAACTTCAGTCTTCCTGCCTGAGCAGAATGGCATTACCTACGGAGCTGTGTCCCTACCACAGTCCATAGGAACACACAGAGGCCACACTCTGCACTCAGTGCTCCTAAATAGAATATTAACATTGTCAGTTGGGACATTAAAAGCTTAACTGCAGGGGGATTTTCTAAGTTTTTAAAGACTTGGTTTCCAGGAGATTCACAGAAAACAGAAAAACTCCAGGATATGTGTGCTGAAAGTTAGTGAGATGGATGCAAGTTTGCTTCTTCTTGACAAATTTTAAGTGATAGTGAACATATTAGAAAAGAGAAAATTATGTCTAGTTTTGCACATCTCATGTGTATAAACAAAGAAATATTAAATTTGAAGTAAAATTTTGTAAAACATGTACTGGCTGAGCCGGGGATTATAGGTACAATGTATTTATTTTTATGAAGCATTTACATGTATCCAACTTTTATTTTAACACATTTAATAACTTATACTTCATACTTACTTCATTTTTGATTAAAGTTTCTAAACGTTTGCCTTGGTAACAGTAGGGTAATTTTATATTACTTACATGTTTCAGAACATATTTCTATTTAGGAAAAATTCCATGCTAATTAAAAGAATCACGCTACATGTTAAGTCAATGTAAAACATCTAACTAATTCCTTAGCAAAATCTAAAACAAAACAAAACAAAAAGACTTATTCCAGATAGTATTTTATGCTCACTTCAGCTAAAAAAAAAAAAAAAAAAGAAAGCGGATTCCTCTCTTGACATGTGTCTACTTTCTCTGCTAACATGAACAAAACCCTGGGGACCTGACATTTGTAAACTTGCTTTTCACAATTCTTATGAAAAGTCAACTTCACATCCTTTTAAACCTTTTTATGCTTTGACATTCATTTTAATCTTTAATTTTTCAGTGTTTTATACTTAGAAGGTATTCTGAAGATCTTCCTTCCAGAGCTATTTGGTGATAACTTTTCACAAGCTCTCCTGTTTCTGTGGAATTTCTGAACAATGACAAGAATGCTGAATTATCTCCTAGGACCCTGCGTCCAGGACCATACACTCCATCTCTGGTCCTGATGTTCTTAATAGCTTTCAAAATGCTGGACCCTGACATATCATTTGACAAAGGGCCTAAAAATTATGAAGTCCATTCTGAAGCCAGGCGTTGATTTCTTAAGGGCATTTAAGTACATTTTACTTTTTAAAATATAATATACATATTGGTTAACATGTACTTATGCCTTGATAAATATTTCTTGATTATTTGAGGAAAACTCTTTGCTGACCTTAGCCAGGAAGATAATAAGTCGAGGTCTTGCACAATTTCTTTTTGTGCAAATCATTGCACAAGGGAGATGGGGTTTACTATGTAATTAGACAGAGAATATTAACCATAGAAAATAGAGAACTAGAAGCTTTTCAAATAAATAGACACATACCATTTTACAAGCTCATTGAGATAAAAGACCATTTGTATAGCACTAACAATTTGTAGTTTGATTTTGTGCATACTGTCCATAGCAATAATTTAAATAAAAAATAAAGCACTTCAAGGAATTCCCATTGATGTTTTTTTGTCCCCTTTTAAGCCCTAGGGGTATAAAAAACTGAGCTGGCAAAGAAATGTTTCATATAATTATTAGAAAATGCAAGTGAAAAAAATTTTCACTAATGTTCCAATAAAGCTGACAAACACACACACACATACACACACACACACACACACACACGCAGAGAGAGAGAGAGAGAGAGAGAGAATTTTTAGCTTAGACTATAACTGAGCTTGCTTGCTCTGTGGGATGCCTTAATTGGTTCATTATAGTGTTATGTTTTTTCCTCTCATTAAGTAAATGAATTGCATTGAAAAATGAAAAGTAATGAGAAATAAGGGTGTCTTAGGGCTGTAATGTGAATATCCAACAAATTTTAACCACCTTTTTACAAGCCATCAAGCTCGTCAAATTGGAGCATTGTCACCACAACTAATAATTGTATCAGTGGTCATAAGCATGGTGATGTGGAAGGAAAATACTGACTTATGATTTGGAAAGAACATACTTTGGGTATGCGTGTTTGAAGCAGTTTTATTGATTTCATATACACATTACTAAACCAATGCAAATTTCATCAATGAAACTTACATGAATGAATAAAGTAAGTATTTAATTATGCAGTAAGATAGTTCTACCAGTGTGTTGCTTTTAAATGCAGATTCTGGTTTTTAATGATTAGAGAATGAATATACTATAAAGTACTTGACATTCAGCATTGTAATTTAGCTTTTGCTGCTATCACATAATTGAAAGAAATACCACTGCATTATGTTTCAAAGACTGAGGCCATTTATGTCTAGCAGGAGATATGGCAGTGGCAAATGAAGAAGAACATTAATAATTACTGCTCAAGAAAATTTTGCCCTTTATGACCGAACAGACAGTGTCTGTTCTCATGTTCCAGGTTACCAAACAGTCAACCCCCCTTTGTCATTGATCTACTTAAGTACTCTGCTTGGAAATATTTCAAAATCATTTTCCACAATAAACATCACAATTTTGCTTCAGTTAATAAATAGAAAAGGGTAGTCATCTAAAATTTTAAATTAAAACAAATTATGAACAATTTTTTGTGTGAGCAAGAATTTATAGGAAAGAATGCTAAATGGACTAGAGGAAATAAATTCCAAGAATAAACTAAAACATCCTAGAGAAAAAAAGCATTTTGCTTATCATTATAATTCATGTTAAAGTACTAAAAATAATATATGCTTGTACATGAAATATATATACATATATGTATTTGTACATGAAGTTGTCATAGTGTTCATTCCTAGTTGAGAGGTATATGTTTTATGGACTTTCAATTAAATATACTTGTTAACTTATTATGGGAGGGTTGAAGTGAGCAGTGAGGAGGGCTCCCTGGGCCCCTCCTACTACTCTGGGGGTCTGGAATGGAAGCTGTGAGGCAGTTGCTCAGTGTTAGGGGCTTAGTTAGGACAGGGAGTCCTCAGCAGCCCAGGTCCTCTCTCTTGCTCTCATGTCCTTGCTGGCGTGGTTGGTCCAGGACTTCTTACTCCTTGGAGACCATGTAGGCTATAAGGTCCACCACCCTGTTGCTGTAGCCAAATTTATTGTCATACCAGGAAATGAGCTTTACAAAGTTGTCATTGAGGGCAATGCCAGCCCCAGCACCAAAGGTGGACGAGTGGGAGTCACTATTGAAGTCTCGGGAGACATTTTGGTCCTCAGTGTAGTCCAGGATGCCCTTGTGCCCTCAGATGCCTGCTTTACCACCTTCTTGATATCATCATACTTGACAGGTTTGTCCAGTTGGCATGTCATATCCATGACAGACACATTGGTGATAGGAACATGGAAGGCTATGCCAGTGAGCTTCCCATTCAGCTTTGGGATAAACTTGCCCACAGCCTTGGTAGCACCAGTGGATGCAGGGATGATGTTCTGGGGAGCCCCATGACCATCACTCCACACATTTCCAGAGGGACCATCCACAGTCTTCGGGGTAGCAGTGATGGCAGGGACTGTGGTAATGAATCCTTCCATGATGCCAAATTAGTCAATGGATTACCTTGGCCAAGGGGCTAAGCAGTTGGTGGTTCAGGAAGCATTGCTGATAATCTTGAGTGAGTTGTCATACTTCTCATGGTTCACATCCATCACAAACATAGGAGCATCAGCAGAAGAGGCAGAGATAGTAACTCTTTTGGCCCTACCCTTCAAGTGGGCCTCAGCCTTTTCTATGATAGTGAAGACACCAGTAGACACCATAACATACTTGGCACCATCATCGCCCCATTTGATGTTAGCTGGATCCTGGAAGATGGTGATGGGCTTTCTGTTGATGACAAGCTTCCTGTTTTCAGCCTTGAATGTGCTATTGAACTTGTCCTAGGTAAAGTCATACTGGAACACGTAGACTATGTAGTTGCGGTCGATGAAGGCATCATTGATGGCAACAATCTTCACTTTGCCAAATGAGCAGGCAGCCCTGGGAACCAGGTGTCCAATAGAGCCAAATCCATTCACTCCAACCTTCACCATCATATCTAAGGGACAAGGCTGGGACTGCACGAAAAGATGCAGCTGTCTCAGGAACAGGAGGAACAGAGAGCCTATTTGCTAAATTATTAAAGATGAGAAGTCTGATGAGGTTGAATTAAATGTACAAATAAGCAAAGAGAAATATAAACACAGAAGAATACCTTGCTCTACAAATTATGATATGATATAAAATACATAAAACGAAAACCTCTCTACACCACCGAACCTCCCCCCCCCCCATTTCATGTGCCTGTCCTTACTAGTGTGGACATCCCTACTTGGGTGGACATCTGCTGCTCAGATACAGGCTACACCAGCTAGAATAGTCCTCTGAATCCTACCACACACTTAGTTTGTATTCCAAAGACCTAGTCACCCCTTTCCATGGACCCTCTTTCCTCCACTGCTCAGATACAGGTCACACCAACCAGAAAATCTAAGTTCTCCATCTGCCCTCTGAAACCTCCCTTTCTCTGTGCTTGGAGAAGAAAACCCCAAACTGCTGATATCACCACACACCACTGCCAACTATCTTTGCTGCAGTGCCTCTACCTCTATGCAGGAAGATACCCACTGCTCAAGTACAGGCCAGGGAATCCAGTTCCAAGTCTGATGGAGAATTTCTGCTGGACCAGATCCTACTGGCTCCTAGAAGTATAGACTACAACTACCAGAAGACCAAAGGGGAAACAGAAACTAAGTAACAAAATATCCATCCAGATAACAAAAGAAAAACCATCAGAAATCACCTCCTAGACTTACATTCATCCCAAACCTAGATGCCTTATTGTCAGCGTAAGATACAGACAACAATAGCCATGGCAATATGGTACCACCACACTTCAGCTATCCTAGTACAACAATCCCAGAATATTCTAGTAGAGTGGAAGCAAAAGAAAACAGCCTTAGAACCAACTTTATAATTATGATAAAGGTCTTTCAAGAGGAAAAGAATAAATCTCTTAAAGAAATCTGGGGAAAAAACAAAGAAATAATTAGAGAAAATGAACAAATCTCTTAAATAAATCCAAGAAAACAACAAAAACAAGAAAGCCAAGAAAAAAGAAACAAACACATAAAGGAAATAAAGAAAACTGCTCAAGACCTCAAGACCGGAAAGCAAAAATGAAAGCAATACCAAACCAAACAAAACAAAAAGAAAAAACAAACAAAACAACCCCACAAACAAACAAACTGAGGGAGTCCTGAAGATGGAAAACCTAGGTAAGAAAACAGAAACTACATATGCAAGCATCACCAATAGAATATAAGAGATAGAAGAGAGAGTTTCAAGTGTAGAAGTTATAATAGAAGAAATTGATAAATTGCTAAAAGAAAATGTTAAATCTAAAAGTTCCTCACACAAAATATCCATAAAATCTGGGACACAGGATCCTGGCATAATCACCAAATATATAAATAATAGGAAGGAAAAGTTTTCCAGCTTAAAAGCCCAGAAAATAGTTTGAATAAAATCACAGAAGGAAATTTTTCTAACCTAAAGAAAATGATGCCTATAACCATAAAAGAAGCAAGAACCACACAAGAACACCAAATTGATTGGCCCTGCCATATAATAATAATCCAAACACTAAACATACAGAACCACATAGTATCAGCATAGAAACAAACAGATGATCAATGGAATCAAATCAAATTCCCAGATGTAAATTAAAACAATTATGAACACCTGATTTTTTTTATAAAGAAACCATAATTATAGAATGGGAAAAAGCATCTTCAACATAAAATGCTGTTCTATCTACATGTCTACATGCAGAAGAATACAAATCGAGCCATATATATCACCCTACACAAAATTCAAGTCCTTGTGGATAAAAGAACATAAAATCAGACATGCTGAACCTGATAGAAGGGAAAGAAAGTGAACACATGTGCACAGAAGACAAAACCTGAACAGAATACCAATAGCATACCACTAAGATAATGGTGCCTCATGAAATTGAAAAGTTTATGTAAGGCAAAGACACTGTCTATAGTACAAACTCACACAGCCTACAGTTTGGGAAAAAATCTTCAACAATTTCACATCTGACAAAGGGCAATTTCCAAAATGTATAAAGAATTCAAGAAACTAGATATCATCAAACTAAATAACCCAATTAATAAATAGGGTACAGAGCTAAACAGAGCATTCTCAACAGAGGACTCTGAAATGACCAAGAAAACTTAAAGAAATGTTCAACATCCATAGCCATCCGGAAATGAACATCAAATACTCTGAATTTTCATTTTATACCTGTCAGAATGACTAGGATCAATAACATAAATGTTAGCTCCTGCTAGTGAGGATGTGGGGCAAGGGGAGCATTACTCCATTGCTGGTAGGAATGCAAACTTGTGCAACCCCTTAATAAATAAATATGGCACTTTCTCATAAAACTGGAAATCAATTTATCTCAAGACCAAGCTATAATACTCTGGACATATATTTACAGGACACTACATTTGACCATAAGGACATGTGCTCAAGTGGAAACAACCCAAGGGTGGTTGATTCCGTGGGTAATCTTGCATTGTCCTTGTTTCTTCTGCATCCTGAAATCCTACCATCACCACCTAACCCCTTCAGCAGGAATCCCAAGCTCCTGAAAACATTTGAGAGTGGGTCTCTATCTGATTCCATAAGTTGCTGAATAAAACCTCACTGATGGCAATTACACTAGCTTCCAATGTACGAGTATAACAGCATATTATTAGGAATCATTTAATTTGCTTTTTCTGTAAAGGGGTTATTTGGTTCTATCATAGGTGTTTGGACTATCTAGCCTCTGGTTTCTGGTCCTCAAGTGTTAGGGGTAAGCTCCCACTCATGGCATGGGCCTAAAGCTGGATGGGTTACTGGCTGTTCACTCCCACAACTTCTGTGCCATATTTATTCCAGCACATTTTGTAGTCAAGAGCAATTGTAGGTTGAAGGTTTTGTGGCTGGGTTAGTATTCCAATCCTTCTACTGGAAGTCTTCTTTGGTTACAAGAGATGGTAACTTCAGGCTCCATACCACTCATTATGAGGAGTCTTTGCTAGGGTCACTATTGCAGATTCCCGTGAGTTTATATTGCACTAGGTTTCTACCTGGTACCTGAAGTGGGCACATCTCCCAGAACTGCCATCTCTTTTCAGTACTCAGTATCTCCATCTTCCCCCAACTTGATCCTCCTGTTTCTGCCCTCATCTGCCTCCAATCCACCTGGAAATAGCCATATATTGCCCATATATACTACAGTTGAGTAGCTTGTTCTTGTGGAATCCTAACAGACAGAGCAGTAGCTGTCTCTGATATTTTGTCTGCTTTCTGGACCCTTTTCCTCTCATGAGTAGCCTCTACACACCTTAATGATTAGGGAAAGTGTGCAGTCTTATTGTAACTTTGATATGCCATGTTTTATTGATATCCATGGGAGACCTACCATTTTTTGAAGGGAAATTGAGGAGGAATGGATAGGAATGGGGTGGGAGGAAGACTAGGTGGAGAGAAGGGAGGAGAAACTGTGGTTGGGATGTAAAATATGAGAGAAAAATAAAAATAATAAAAGTGAAAACCTTATTTACATCAATGAGAAGCCTATGTGTGTGCCTGTTTGTTTATTTTAAATACTTTTCAGACAAATTTCCTCATGCAAGAAGGCCATGAGAGAAGATATCTCAGTAAGTCTAGGCTTCAAAATATACTGGAAATTGCAGGTGAAGCCTGTTTCCCTGTGTCACACATGTGCAATTACATCCCTATTTCTTTGAAAGCCCATAGAATGCTTAATAAACCACCACCATGACATTCATATCTACATCCAATACCTAGGAAGACCACATAAAATCTGACTCCAAATTGGAAAGATATCTGCTTGTAACAAATAATCTTGCTAATTCTCAAAGAAAAATGGATTCATGGTGGGACAGAAATGGAAGCAAGAGATCTGGGTCTGGCCAGGCAGGGTGTGTTAGATTTTGCTTTCTGGAAGCCTTAGAATACACTATTCCACCCTGTTAAGTGAGAAAGAGCAGAGTCTGAAGGCTATGTTTTGGGGAATGTTATATGAAATTTGAAAGCAGACATTCTATGAAATGTAACATTTTCTCATTAAACTAATGCCTAGGGAACAGCTGTTGCTGTTCGTACAGTGAGCTTTGGGGCTTTCTCTTACTGCATTTTTCATAATGTACAAGTGTTCATGTGAGATGAAATATTGGGCTTTCAATTTAGGTGACCTGATTTCAATTACCTTCCAGCAATGATGGTTGCCTGGTCTTCATCTGGCTTCTCTCTACAATGTGTCATTGCCTTTCATGGAAAGAGTAGAATGAAAGTTTATTTAAGCACTTTTCCTAGGGTTCTCCTGTTCTTTAGCTTCTTTAGAACTGTAGGTTTTGATATGTTTATCCTATATTAAATGGCTAATTCCAGTTATAGGTGAGTATATACCATGTGTATCTTTCTGCTTCTGTGTTACATCACTCAGGATGATCTACTCTAGTTCTATCCATTTGCCTGCAAATTTCATGATTTCATTGTTTCTAATTGCTGAGTAGTATTCCATTGTGTAAATGTACCACAATTTCTGTATCCATTCCTTGTTTGAGAGGCATCGAGGTTGTTTTCAGATGCTGGCTATTATGAACATGGTTGAGCAAATGTCCTTGTTCTGTAGTTGAGCATCATTCAGATGCATGTCAATATAGCTGGATCTTGAGGTAGTACTATTGCTAATTTTCTTAGAAAGTGCCAGATTGATTTTCAAAATGGTAGTAAATTTTACATTCCCACTAGCAATGTAGGAGTGTTCCCCTTTCTCCACATTCTCTTCATCATGTGTTGTCACTTGAGTTTTTTATTTTAACCATTTTGATGGGTATAAGGTAGAATCTCAGGGTCATTTTGATTTGCATTTCCCAGATAACTAAGGACATTGAGCATTTCTGTAAGTACTTCTCTGCCATTCAATATTCCTTTGTTGAGACTTTTCTGTTTAGCTCTGTACCCCATTTTAAAATTGGATTGCTTGGTTTATTGCTGTTTAACTCCTAGAAAAGATGCTTAATCCTCACTCAGAAAGGCAAACAGGATAGACATTGGAAGTAGGAGAAGACACCAAACAGGACAGGAGGCTTCCACAGAGGACCTCTGAAGGACGCTACCCAGCAGGGTAATAAAGCAGATGCTCAGACTCATAGTCAAACTTTGTGGAGAGTACAGGAAGTACTCCTTATGGAAGAAGGAGGAGACAGGAAGATTTGGAGGGGACAGGAGCTCCACAAGGAGACCAACAGAGACAAAAACTCTGGGGCTGAGGGGGTCCTACAGAAACTGATGAATCAAGCAAGGACCTTGCATGGATATGACCTAGACTCCCTGCTCAGATGTAGCCCATAGCCAGCTCAGTCTCCATGAGAGTTCCCTAGTGAGAGGAACAGAGGAAGTCACTGGCATGAAGTCAGTTGCTCCTCTTTGATCACCTCCCTCTAGTGAAGTGGCTTACTAGTCAACAGAGAAAGAGGATCTAGACAGTCCTGATGAGACCTGATAGTCTAGGGTCAGATAGACTAATGGAGGGATATGGGGGGGGATGGGATTTGGAGAAGGGGGAGGGGGCTACAAAGTGAATAAATTGTAATAATAATAAATATGACTCCAACTTTAAAACTTAAAAAATAAAGATATTTGTGGGGAAAAAAGTTATTTTAGATGTTGGCTACTTTAAGTTTAACTGCACTAATGGAAGGAAAAGGGATTGGGGGAGGGGAGTCCAAGATGGAGGCTACCAGCATGTACCATATCTGAGAGACACAGGATCCAAAACTCTGAAATTGGGGAGTGGAGGGGCAGCTGAAGCCAGAACATTAACATTAAAGCTTCTTGGGCTAGAGGGGGCAACCTGTGAGTTGGGACAGTTTGGATCCAGGTCACCTGCGGATGTCGCTTGGGACAGAGAGTAGAGAATATTCAACAACCTTCATTTTCCCTTATCCCAAGCATAGTCCTCCCTGTTCTGCAGAGGAGCATGAGCCTCCATGCTCGGTGACTAAGACAGCAAAGGAAGTGGCGGTAAGAGCTTCCCATGTATGCTGTTGGGGTGGGTCAGTGGCTAGCCCAAGCATACTCAGTGACTGAGACGGCAGAAGAGGCTACCCCAAGTACAAGTCTCCCTGCCCAGTGGCCAAAGAGTGGACACCACTGAACTGACAGATCTCCTACACTCTCATTTACCCAGCTGGCACAAATGTGAGAGTAGAGAATGGGGGAAACCCTGTGCTTTGCCATTAGGCCTGCAAGACAATGAGTATCCCTTCAAGTGAGTGCATGCAGAACCTCAGCTCCAGGGTCCCTCTACTCTAGCAGCCAGTAATAGGATACCTCCCACCCCAAAACCCACCGTGGGAACTATAGGAATCCTTGGGACAACGTTCTTAACATTGCAACCCGTTTCGTGGTTCTACCAGTGGAGCCCAGGTGAACAATTCCTAGAGCTCAGACAGATCTGAATACCAGCAGGACAGCACCACAGGCCTGTAGGCCACTGAGGTATATAGGGCTCCTGTGAATGTGCACTCTACCTGCGAACAGTGCCAGCACCCCCTCCTGTACTTAAGCCCCACATTCCAGGCATCTACATGCTTTAGCACCCTGTGCTTCATGGTGCACTTCCATGCACACACCCATGCTTGGACACATGCGCCTGCGGCCTTTCTTCTTTAGCTACAACTGAAACATCAACAACCACTCTCAAACCAGTGAACCTCTCTTATCTTCCTGAAGAATACTGCAGAAGCCAGAGAGAGATGGATCCAGTCTGAAGTAGAGACTCCAGGAAAAACAGGGAAGGTTACTGAGAAGCAGATTAAAAAAAAAAAATCAGGACTTCATATCTTCATCAGCAACCCCCCCAAATCAATGGACATGCTAATTCATCAGAAATACAGGAAAATGATCTCAAATCTATGCTTATCCAGTTATTGGAGGCACATAAAGAGGCAACGAACAAAGCTCTCAAAGAAATACAGGCAAATACAGCCAAACACATAGAGACACAGGTAGAGGCATGAGCAGTGGCACATAGAGAGGAAACGAACAACAACAAAAATAGAGGCCATCTTTGAAAGACAGGAATCCACATACAAACAGATGAAAGAAATAGTTCAAAACATTAAAACAGAATTAGAAGCAATAAAGAAAACACAAACAGAGAAAGCCCTGGAGCTGCAGAACTTAGTGAAAAGATCAGGAAACACAAAGGTAAGAATCACCAACAGAATACAAGAGATAGAAGATAGAATCTCAGGCACTGAAGAGTGCTACCTCAATATCCAGCTATAACACTCATAGGCATATATAAATATACAACAAGGACATTTGCTCAACCAAGTTTGTAGCAGCTTTACTCATAATAGCCAGAATCTGGACACAACTCAGATGTCCCTCAGCAGATGAATGGATACAGAAATTGTGGTACATTTATACAATGGATATGTACTCATCAATTAAAAACAAGGAAATCATAACATTTGCTGGCAAATGGTGTGAACTAGAAAAGATCATCCTGAGTAAGGTATCCCAGTAACAGAAAGACACACATGACATATACTCACTTATAAGTGGAATTCAGACATACAATGCAGGGTAACCATACTAAAATCTGTACACCTAAAAAAGCTAAGCAAGATGGAGGACCCTGGATAAGATGATCAATCCTCACTCAGAAAGGCAAATAGACCTATATCCCCCAAGGAAATAGAAGAAGTCATCAACAGCCTCCCTACGAAAAAAAGCCCTGGGCCAGATGGCTTTAGTGCAAAATTCTACCAAACTTTCAAAGAAGTTCTAACACCAATCCTCTATAAAGTGGTTCCACAAAATAGAAATAGAAGGAAAATTACCGAACTCTTTCTATGAAGCCACAGTCACCTTGACACCTAAACCACACAAAGATCCAACAAAAAAAGAGAACTTCAGACCTATCTCTCTTATGAACATTGATGCAAAAATACTCAATAAAATACTTGCAAACCGAATCCAAGAGCACATAAAAGATATCATCCACCATGACCAAGTAGGCTTCATCCCAGGCATG
>JAQQSO010004207.1:0-12969 GCA_028658305.1 Pachyuromys duprasi | reverse complement strand
GTTGGTGAGACTTGGAGAGAACAAGAGCTCCACAAAGACCAAATTGAGCAGGGCACAGGGGTCTTGTATGAGACCGTTTCTACAACCTAGGACCACGTGTAGATGTGGCCTTGAACCCCCTGCTCAGATGGGGCCCATGATAGCTCTGTGTAGGACTGAAGACCCTAGTGAGGGAAACAGGGACTGTTTCAGTCTTCAACTTGATGGCTGACTCTTTGACCCTCCCCCCTACAAGCTGGGGAGTGACAGACTGGCTAGATCCCAGGGGAGGACATTGCAGCCAGCCCTGAGGGGACAGGATGAGCTGGGGTTTAATGGAAGGGGAGGAGGTCCTCCCCTGTTGGTGGTCTTGGAGGGGGCAGGGAGGAGATGAGAGAGGGGACTATGCTTGCGATGCAAAGTACCTAACCTGTGATTGATAACAAAAAAATAAATTAATAAAATTAAAAAAAATGTTGATAGATTCCACCATCAGTACTACTTTATCATTGCTGCTCCAGCTAGGGGCTAAGACTGTTCACATAAAACTTTTGGGGAGAAAATAATCAACATGTACTACGTAAATCTATTCATAACCTAATATACACATGCATATACATATATATCTATATATCTATATCTATCTATCTATCTATCTATCTATCTATCTATCTATCTATCTAACATAAATATTTATTCTTTACCTAGCTCTATATGTCTAGGAAAGTTGGCTATACAATGCAGGAAGGAGTATTTTCTCACTTGCTTTTATATTCTTCAAAATGTTTGTATTCATTTACTTAAGTTGCCTTTAAATGGTACTACAAAGTAAAGTGGCTAACAAACCACAAAAATTATTGCCTCTTTTTTGCTGGCTTGAAACGTAACATTAGGGTCTTTTCCATTTTCCATGAATGATAATTTTATTTTCTTCCTTCCTTCTACACTGTGCTTTTATCTCGCATATTCTTTTTATCATGAGATTTATTGTGTTGGTCGTCTTTATGTTTATATCTTCATATTATGTTGTCCTGATGTGTGTTAGAGTGGGGCAAGGCATCCTCCCATTGTGAACTTATTACAACTAATTATAACTGCATTGTCTCTGCTTCAAATAAGGGTACATGCTTTAATATTATGTTTAAGATATCAATAAACATATTTTGGAACTGCAATTTTCAAATGCTAATGATATTTTGACTGCTTTAAAACCTCAAATAAATAAATGGAGAAGAGGACTTGACCACACTGAACTCATAAACTACAGATTTACTTGGGAGCACTCTGTGAGGTAGCCATGAAACAGAATACTTATATACATGTATATCAAGTCATATTTTATAAATATGGAAAATAATAACAAAATCATAATATTTCTGTGTAATACTAAAACTTTGCATCCCACAATTTTATAAAAATATTATACTTTGATGAGCAATGAGTCTTTACTTCATTAAACTTTTATTATACAGACTTTACTGAGCTATTTTTAAATTTTTTGATGTAACAAATTCAAAGAATTTAAAATGTGTATATGATATGTGTGTACATCTTCAAAATTCACATGATGGTTTACTAATTTCTGATGCATCAATATCAGGAGGTGAGCTCTTTGAGATAGGTAATTGAGTTTAGAGGATGGTCTAATTTGGACAGCATGATTATCAGCATCTCTTTTGGGAAAAGGAAAAGACACCAGTTTTGTTTTGTTTTGTTTTAATCCCTTTTACGTGAGGTGCTTTACTAAAGCAAAAGTAAACAAGCCAGGAAGATGACAGTGTCTGAGAGTGTCATTTTGATGGATCTTGACCTTGAGCTCCTCATATTCTCTTCTATGATAAACTCATGCCTGGTGTTTTAGCTGCTCTGTCTATACTCTTTTGTTGGGCTTAACAACTGAAAGAGACAGGTAAATGCTTATAACAAAAGAGCATCAATTAAAAGCATTCCATAGTATACTGGGGTGTATGTAAGGAGGCATCCTTAGACTATATTTAAAAAGTACACTTAAGTGAAGATACAAAGTGAGTAAATTGTAATAAATAAATGAATAAAAATACAAATAAAATGCACTTCACATAATAAAAGAAAACACAACTGAACTGAAATGTGATGGTTACATTGAAGAATTTGCTGAAGTACTGACATTAATCTGTAGCATACAAAATGTTTGGTGCAAAGACACCTGGGATTTTTGGAGACTAGAAGATGTTTCTTGAAATTTGCCCAATAAACTCTAGTGAAGTCTTTATGTTTTGAAATATAAAAAAATGAGTTACTGCACTATTATGAACCATGTAGGATAGATAGAAAAGGCTGCCAGTTCTGATGATGGAAGTGTAACCATGCTGCATTACCAAATGAAATTCAATTAGCTAAATACAAATAACAGCTTAATAATTACTTCTAAAATTAAAATAATTATCATATAATTGCATAGCTCCAAATGTACTAAGGGGTATTTTGTTAAGTCCATCAATAAACTAACAACCTGTCATGCATTAATAAAATTCTTTACAACTGTTTCATTTTATGTAAACACAATTATGTGGTTAGTATTTTATTTTAGCTGCATCCATCATGGTTGTAGAACTAGCTTTCCCTGTCAACAGAAGAGATCTGTAATGAGTTATGAACAGACAAAGGAATGCAGATGTACTGAACATCAAATTCTTCTTTCCTCATTAGCACAGCAGATGTTTGGCTGACAGTTTGAATAATGTTTTAGTGTTCATTCTATATCACTTTTATAATTTATGTAAATTTTTGAGAAAGCTTCTAATATTCCTCTTTAGCGCTGTGGACAGTATTCTTTAGTTCTTGGTTCATTCCCCAGAAAAGGTAAAAGGAAAAACAGGTGCTATGCTATTTTCCTTGCCAAAAAGCAAAATGTAATAATATTTTATGAATTAGCTGTAATGTTACTAAAATAAACAATGCAAGGAATGCATTTTAAATGAATCCAAACAAAAGACATATATTTGTTTTAGCATACCAGTATTCTATTGTTTTTTTTAATCAATATATAGTGCTAGCAAACATTCTAGGAGGCCATTATTTTAAAGGAGGCCCCTACAAAAGGCTTGACTTGACAAATTAAATATGAAGACACAGTAATAAAAAATATAATTTCATGAAACAAATTAGATTTTTAGCCTACTATTTGCCATACTAAAAAACAAGGTAGATCACCAGCAGTTTTCCTAATGATGGAACCTTTAATTAACATTACAATGAAGTTCCTCTCTCTAACTCTAAATTCTCTGTGATAGCTCTTTGTTAATTTTCAACATGACAAAATATAGAATATACAAAATCATCTGAGGATTGGGTTTTGGGGTTTTCTATGTGTGATAATATTGATTGTTTAATTGATGTGGGGAGAACCATCTTAATCACAGGCACGAACAATTTTTGGGCAGATGTTAATTCCCATGATGGTGAAAACAACTGTCCACTAGCATTTTATCATCTTCCATTTCCTGGTTGTGGTTGTGATGTGAGCCAAGCTTCAAGCTTTTATTGTCTTAAACCAGTACTAAAATAATTAGACATACACTTGTATATGTGTGTGTATTTTGCAGAGACATATATAAAATATACATACATGTTTTAGTCCTGCATACCTTCTATTACTTTGTCTCATTCCTCCTTTTTCTCTTAAACACTCTTCCTAGAGACTTTAATTTCTAGTTTACTGGATTTCTTGTGTTTGTAAACCATTGAGTTAAGTTATGGTGACCTACATGAGCATGGATGAGAAGTTAAGGAAACAATTTCCTTACCACAGCCACCACTGAATTGTCAATATTCTCTCAATGCAGAATGGAGCCACATAGCCCATTTTCCTTTCACGATTAAATGTTCAAAGGTCCAAGGTTTTATGATTACTGTAAGGTAACCACAGTTTCAGTGAATTTATGGGTACATGAGCCAGAAGACACTATTTTAGAAGACCTATTACAAACCTCTGGCTCTTTCAGGCTTTCTTGTCTGGCTTTTGTGGAGTTCCTTTAGCTCTGGTTTGTGTGTGAGTGTGTGTATGTGTGTGTGTATGTGTAAGTTGCTCTGGTGAAGGCTGTGAGCTTTACTAATCCATGGATATAAGATGGATGAGTGTTAAGAAAACAGTTTGATACTATATTCTTTTATAAAAATAATAGTAGAATTTCCCTTTGGGCCTAAGATCTCTTTAGCCATCATTTTTTTGGGGGGGATTACATGAGTTTTTTCCTGTGTAGCAGAAATTTAATCCAACCAAAAAACAGTTGATTTGTCCCATAATGTTCCTGCCACCATTACATCAGTGAGGATATCTTGCAAAGCGAGTCATTGTTGCAGCACACACAATTGATAGCTAGAGAAGACTGTTGGTGACTTTTCTTCCTCAGTGTCTTTCAGGGCACTGTCTGACATGGTGGAAGCTTGCCAAAGGAAATTTATATATCAGTTACAACTAAATTTTCCACATTCTTTGGCTACTTCTTATCATCATGTTCTGGTGGGGACACGAAGATGAATAAAACTGCGTTGTTTGAGTGGTCTCAGGGACTATCCTGAATAATAACACTGAGGGAGATATCCCACAGCTGGCACTTGGGATTTTGTCAACTAATTCATAACATTTTAAAACAGAAACATTGTCCTCCCGTGTAGTGGGGAGACTTTCAACCCATTTGTAATTATATTTTAACTAATTTCATAAAATGGTAAGTTTTCATATGTTTTTTTTAAATCCTTTATCCCCTGGATGTTCCCCACCTTTTTGTTTCCTGGTTTCTCAGGGGTATGCCAATTTAAATGCACAGACTCAAAGAACTGAAGCTAAGTTTCAAATATTAGAAACATATGCACTGTTTGTTCTTTGGGTCTGGCTTTCCTTGGTATAATATTTTATAATTCCATCCTCTCATTTGAAAAATTCTAATTTCGTTTTGTTTACAGCTGAATAGATTTTCATGTGTACATGTATTACTGTTTCTAATCTATTTACAAAAACTGAAGGACTTTTAAGCTGATTTCTTCTGTACTGTGAATAAAGCAGCAATGAACAGGGATGAGCAATTTTCTACAGTAAAGTACATACTTTTTTTAAGTTGATACTTGTAGGCATATTTCTTTAGCAATTTCATTTCGGTTCTTTTTTTAATTTTTATTTTTTAAATATTAATCACAGGTTATTTACTTTGTATCCCAGCCATAGGCCCCTCCCTCATTCCCTCCCTATCCCACCATCCTGTCCTATTTCTTGTTTTCTCCTACTTCCCATGTCCATCCCATTTGTCTTTCTAAGTGAGGGTTTAAAAAATGGGGTACAGAGCTAAACAGAGAATTCTCTGTAGAGAAATATAGAATTCCAGAGAAACACATAAAGAGATGTTCAACATCCTTAGCCATCAGAGAGATGCAAATCAAAATGACCCTGAGATTTTACCTTATACCCATCAGAAGGGCTAAGATCAAAAACTCAAGTGACAACGTATGCTGTAGAGGTTGTGGAGAAAGGGGAACCCTCCTCCACTGCTGGTGGGAAGGTAAATTTGTACAACCACTCTGGAAATCAATCTGGCACTTTCGCAGACAATTAGGAATAATGCTCCTCAAGATCCAACCACACCACTCTTAGCCATATATCCAAAATATGCTCAAGTACACAACGAGGACATTTGCTCAACCATGTTTACAGCAGCTTTATTCGTAATAGCCAGAACCTGGAAGCAACTCAGATGTCCCTCAATGGAGGAATGGATACAGAAATTGTGGTACATTTACACAATGGCATACTACTCAGCAATTAAAATCAAAGAAACCATGAAATTTGCAGGCAAATGGTGGGATCTAGAAAAGATCATCCTGTGTGAGGTATCCTAGGAGCAGAAAGACACACATGGTTTATACTCACTTAAATAGTCCTATAAGATAGGATAAATATACTAAAATATGGGCACCTAAAGAAGATAAACAAGAAAGAGGACCCGGGGTAAGATGTTCATTTAGGTTCTTACATCACCACCCATCTTCACCTCAAATTGCTTCCAACACCCTAACGCTAGGTAGGCAAAAAAGAGAGGAACAGGGTTGTAGACGTCTTTAAACTACTTCCTGCTGATCAGGGTCATCTGGTTCCTAGGTGCAAGTCATTTTTCTTTATCAGAATATCCAGCAATTGGGCAAAACTAACACAGCAGTAGGAACCACCACCAGGGACCACCAGCAGCAGATTCAGCAGCAGAGGGAGCAATAGCCATCACAGGCCCTTTCAGGAACTCCTATTTACATATACTCTTTTAAGCATTCTAGAAGTAAATTATCTGCAGCTGGTACTCCCATTCAAGAGCATGAAACACATTATAGTTAGCTGCCATAGATATCCTGAAGCAGCCCCATATGCCACACCTGGGATTAAAAATAATAATAATCATCATCATCATATAACAGAACCGGGTTTTTAAAGAGACAAAAATTCTCACTACAGATACCCAGCAATTGTATTGCAAGGTCATGGAAACAATTTTTAAAAGGTTTATCTGATCCAACTATATGCTCCCTTTTGATTGGTCATTTGTGGGTTTGAGACTTTTCATTTCATTTCAAGATTTACTTTTTTATATTTCTGTTTTTAAAATGCAAATTGCAAATTGAAGGAAGCAGCAATGTAGCTGCCACTTTTTAAATTTTTATTAATTACACTTTATTCACTTTGTATCCCTCCATAAACCCCTCCCTTCTCCCTTCCCATTCCCACCTTCCCTCCCTCTTCTCCACACATGCCCCTTCCCAAGTCCCCTGATAGGGGAGGTCTTCCTTTCCTTCCTTCTGATCCTAGTCTATCAGCTCTCATCAGGAGTGGCTGCATTGTCTTCCTCTGTGGCCTGGTAAGGCTGCTCCCCCATTCAGGTGAGGTGATCAAGGAGCAGGCCAATAAGTTCAATAAGTTCACATCAGAGGCCACTTTTCTAGAGTAAGAACTAGAGTCTAGAGTAGCAATGTAGATAAGCATTTGGTGATAGCCATGTGAAAACTAAAATGTCAGCTGTAAATGGTATTGAAACATTATAGGATATAAAAACAGTAATCTTAACTGATTAGATATTAAATAATTAAGTCTTCTATGGAAATAAAATCCAGTAATATATATGTATCTTGATAAAATTCTGTAATAATATATTTCATGAACTGATGCCAAATTTTCATATCAAACAACTAATGCACTTAGCTAAAATTCCAGGCAAAACACTTCTGAAAAGTTGTTAGCATATTTAAATAGTAAGATATTATTTTGAGAATATAAGCTGCATAAGTGAAAATATTATAATCATTTGAAATTAGTAGGAATTTCATTCACTAGAGTGCCTTTTACCTGCAATGCCTGGTAGTTGGCTTTTTTGTATCAGTATTGTGGGAGGTATATTCATTGCCATACTAAGCTAACTGGCTTAGAGTAATATGAGCTTGGATTTAATGTTGGAAGCAAGTGGGATTTCCCATTTAGCTCAACTTATTTCTCCTAAATGTTGGTGAAGCTGTAATTGCAGATGTCAACTACCTTACTGAACTCTATTACAATATTGACAGTAACAACTTTCAACAAGTTGTATGACTTCATTGAAAATGTATATCAAGTATATCAAATCAAGAAATTTGTTTTACAAGGCTAGAATTGAAAATTTTCAATGTATAAATGCAGATTATATATTTAAATTTTATTTTTATATCCATTAAATTAAAAACCTTCATTTGTCAGTTTCCACTCCAAGAGAATAAACTATGTGTGAACAGTATGCAGAAAATTTGACATTTAGGATGCTGTTTTTAAGTGTCTTCTAAACATAAGAAAATACAAGTTCCGCTTTCTCTGTGACCTGGGAATGCCCCTCTATAAACAGGAGAAGTGATAAACAAGCAGGCAACCAAGCTTGTGTCAGAGATACCCCCAGTTCCCCTTACTAGTGAACCCATATAGAGTCTGATCTGCCTCTGGGCTGCATCTGATCAGGGTGTCTAGTTCCTCTCTCTGCGTGGTCCTTGGTTGATGCATCAGTCTCTGCAACTCCCCATGGGCCAAGAATTTTTTGCTTTTCTGGTCTCCTTATGGAGCTTCTGTCCCCCTACATGTACTTCTGTCCTCCTCTTCTTCCATAAGTCTCCCTGCACTCTGCCCAAAGTTTGGCTGTGAGCCTCTGCATCTGCTTCAATCCACTGCTGGGCGGAGCATTTCAGAAGACATCTATGGTAGGTTTCTGTCCTATTCCTTCTGCCACTTCCAATGTCTATCTGTTTGCCTTCTTAATGAGGCAATCCTAATGAGACTTGATAGGCGAGGGTCTGATCGTATGGGAAGAGGACTCCCCTTTTCACTGGACTAGAGCAGAGACATGGGGGAAAGAGGGGGAATGGGAGGAGATGAGGACGGAGGCTACAATATGGATATGAAGTGAACAAATTTACATAAATAAATAAGTAAATAAATATTATATACATAAAAATGCAAGCTAGTTTTAATACATTGCAAACCCTTACATTCTTGTTAATTACAAGGAATTATCATTCGAAATCCTTTCTCTAAAATAATTAACTTTATAATCACAAAGTATTTTACATGTAACCACGTATATACAAATGTACAGATCTAATTATATATGCTATGAATACATATATGTTATATTCATATGTGTGTGCTTGTAATATTGTGTATGTATGTATTGGGGTGCATGAATAGTACTAGCATTTCTATGTGATTTAAAAATGGGAAAATCACTGTGAGTGTTAATATATTTTGAGGCACTGCTTGAAGAGTCTCTCAGAAGACAAGTCTTCTTGACTCCTGTGTGCAAGCATAGCAGAGTATCTTTAATAGTATCAGGCATTGGTTCTGTCTCATGGGTTGGGACAGGCATTGTTGGACCTTCCCTCAGTCTCTGCTATATCTGCTCTATGGGGAGCCTTATGGAAAAGTTGGGTGGAAAGTAAAAGGGACCTGGGGGTGACAAGAGCTTCACAAAAGACCAACAGGGACAACTAACCAGGGCCAAGAGGGGCCTGCTGAGACTAAAGCACTAACGAGGGCTTTGCATGGACTGGGCTTGACCCCATACAAAGATGTAGCTGATGGGTAGCTCAGGCCTCATGTCGGTTCCCTAGTAAGGAGAGTGGGGCCTTTCTCTGACATGGACTCTCTTGCCAGCTTTTCAGTTACTTCCTCTTGGAGGGACTTCCTTGCCAGACCATGGGGGAAGAAAACACATAAAGCCATGATAGGACTTGATGAGCCCAGGTGAATGGAAAAAGGGACTTTCTTTTTCTGAGGAATAGGGAAGGAGCATGGAGGAGAGTGAGGGAGGGGTGGAACTGGGCGGTGTAGAAGGTTGGAGCTATGACCAGGTTGTGAATTAATTAATAAATTAATTTAAAAATACAAAATCATAATACTTCAATCTAAATTGCCCCAAGAACCACATATCAAAAATTTGTTTGCCAAATGTTACATTATTAGTAGGAAGCAAGATTTGGCATCAGAGGTTTGGCATCATAGAAGGTTAGGTTTTGGGGAATGTGCCTTCAAATAAGCAGCAGCATCTTACTGTTTCTCAGTTTGCTCTCTTACCACCGTGATTATAAGATCCCACCTCACACAATCTGAGCATGATTGACTATGCTATCATAGGTCCAAGTAGTAGGGCTAAGAACACAAAGAAGAATTATTGAAAGCAAAATGTGTAAAGCTTAGATTTCTTCATAACAACAGAAAGCTGTATTAGAGAATATTTGCTTTTAGGCACAAATGGCCTGGACATATTGAAACAACGTGGTGGTGTTGTATTTTTAACATAGAGATGAGTAAAAAGCCAATAGTTGAAGTAAGATTCTGAGTTGGGATTGAGAATATGAAAGATTTTCAATGAAGTTTGTTGTCTGTGACAATAACAGAATAATTGTGTTATCTATTCTAAACCTAACAGAATAGATAATAATAGAACCAGTTGCCTGACTGAATGACAGTGCATTTTCAGGATGTAATGGATTAGTGTATTCGCTTTTCAATGAAATTTCTGAAAGCCGTTTGAACTTAATAACTTATGAAATATAGTTGTGTGTAGTAATGTGAATGACTTTATGACTCTCCTTAATGAAGATGCTCTTACAAAAGCGATGTGTATTTTGATTAGGGCCAAAGTGAATGAATTGTAAAGAAGGCACCAAGTACAAGGTTTAAAATAGAATCACTGACCAAATTTTTCTGATTTGATTTGTCTCTTTGAAAACACAGATATTATAAGAAAGTGTTTTTTGTTTTTTATTTATTTTTAATTTTTATTTTTATATTAATTACAGGTTATTTTTATATTAATTACAGGTTATTTACTGCTGTAGCCCCCTCCCTCATCTCCTGCTAGCCCCTCCCTAAGTCCACTGATAGGGGAGGTCCTCCTCCCCTTTCATCTGACCCTAGTTTATCAGGTCTCATCAGGAATGGCTGCAAAGTCCTCCTCTGTGGCCTAGCAAGGCTGTTCCTCCCTCGAGGTGGGAGAGGTCAAAGAGCCCACCACTGAGTTCATGTCAAAGACAGTCCTGGTTACCTTTACTAGGGAAACCAACTTGCATGCTGAGCTGCCATTGGCTACTTCTGACCAGGGGTTCTAGGTTATATCCTTGCATGGACCTTGGTTGGAGACTCAGTCTCAGAGAAGATCCCTGTGCCCCAATATGTTTGGTCTTTGTGGCGCTCCCATCCTCTCCAGGTCTTACTAACTCCCCCATCTTTCATATCATTCCCTGCATTCTGCCCAAGGTTTGGTTATGAGACTCAGCATCTGCTTTGATACACTGCTAGGTAGAGCCTTTCAGAGGCCCTCTATGGAAATCAATTTGGCACTTTCTTAGACAATTAAGAATAGTGACTCTTCAAGAACCAGCTATACCACTCTTAGGCATATATCCAAAAGAAGTTCAAGTACACAACAAGGAAATTTGTTTATCCATGTTTGTAGCAGCTTTATTCATAATGGCCAGAACCTGGAAACAACCCAGATGTCCGTCAATGGAGGAATGGATACAGAAAGTATGGTACATTAGCACAATGGAATACTACTCAGCAATTAAAAACAAGGAAATCATGAAATTTGCAGGCAAATGGTGGGATCTAGAAAAGATCGTACTGAATGAGGTAGCCCAGAAGCAGAAAGACACACATGGTATGTACTCACTTATAAGTGGATAGTAGACCTATAAGATAGGATAAACATACTAAAATCTGTACACCTAAAGAAACTAAACAAGAAGTAGGTTCCAGGGTAAGGTGATCAGTCCCCACTTAGAAAGACAAATGGGATGGACATTGGAAGTAAGAGAAAACAAGAAATAGGATAAGAAAGTGTTTTTCTTTTCATCTCAGGTGTGGGGACATGTGGCTTCTTTGGATGGTCTGCAGGAACTAACTAGGATTTGCTTGTGCTCTGGAAAGGGCATGTTTTTGCCAGCAAGAGATAGTGTGTTTGTGTGATATTTGGAACTCTGGAAATTTTTCAAAGAATATATAAACGCTAGAGCCCTGAGAGGTGGGTTTGGTGGCTGTTGGTCATTCACTGGGGCTAGTTGCAATTAGTTATTAGTCATGCTCAAAGAAAACAAAAAGGGATAGAAATTAGATTCAGGTATCTCTATCTCTCTCCCCTCTATTCTTTCTCTCCTATCTAGTGAAAGGGGTTGAAACCAGGAGAATAAAAGGTGGAAAAAAGAACCCCCAAAGCGAGATCCAAGATGGCTGCCAGGAGAGGACACTGTCTGAGGAGTAGGACAGGAGAAACAATGCAGCAACCAGGAGGTTGAACACTGGGACCTAAAACGCCAACATTTGTGATTGCCAGGTGAGTGGAACTCCTACGGTGAGAAAATCAAGTGGGAAAATCCTAGGGACACCCAGTTATTCTGCAGAAAAATCTCTGGGTGACCTGTGGCTCAAAGCTCTGATCTGAGTTAGCAGCTGCCCTGGGCACCCACAGCCGCCATACTAGACAGGATCACAAAGTCCCCGGGGCAGACTGAGGAGGACCCAGGTACTGTTTTGACTGACCTGCACACTGCAGGCACACACTGCTCAGATCCACCAGCAACCACCTTGGTCCTTGTGTGTGTGTCCACAGGCCAGACAGAGAAGGCCTCGGGCACCATTTCAGACAGGCCTGCATACAGCGGGTGCACACTGCTCGGCAACGCCTGCAACCAATCCAGACCCACTGCATGTGCCCCAAATATCATCTCAGACCATGGTGCACAGCCCCTAGCCTAAAAGGGGGCACCAAGTCTCCAGTCCAGGGGAGAACCCTTAGCGGCAAACCCAGGGCAGAGTGCAGAGGCCCCAGCTGACATCTCAAACCAGGACACTCAGCCTCTAGCACAGACTGAGGAGCTAAGGCTCCAGACCAGAGGGATGACCAGCCTGCAGTGCTCACAGCTTCTAGCACAGAGCACGAAGCCTGGCACACAGAGCCCACAACAGAGTTCAACTGAGACAACAACACACACCACAAACCACCGGAAATCCCTGATCTTCTTGAAGAATACTCCTGACACAACAGATTGAGAGTTCCAGACTGAAGTTCAGCCGTAAAGCACAAACAGCTCCTTGATTATATATAAACAAATGCCCAGAAATCGGCAAAAAACCTCACCCAACAAAAATCAGGACACCATGGCCCCATCAGAAACACCCAAAAGCAATGGAGATTTTAATTCAGCAGAGACACAGGAAAATTATGTTAAAGCTATGATTATGCAGATATTGGAGGAACAAAAAGAGAGACAAAAAGAGAAAATGAACAAGGCCCTCAAAGAAATGGAGAAGAATTTAAGTGCCCACATAGAGGAACAATCAAAGATAAACAGACAGGAAACAACCAAAGTAGGAGACACAGTCAATCAGTTGAAGGAAATGGTACAAAGCATGAAAACGGAATTAGAATCTATAAAGACACAAAGGGAGAAGAACCTGGA
>JAQQSO010004206.1:0-12970 GCA_028658305.1 Pachyuromys duprasi | reverse complement strand
TTACCAAACAAATACTTTATATAAGAAAAATTCCCTTTAAATATTTATATACATATTACCACATAATACTGTTAATCAAACCCATGGTTTCTTTGTTTAAATAAGATTAAATAAGTTGCCTAAATCTTTTAAATCAAACCTCAGTATGGTATAATGAATATATGGATGGGTTCCTTAGACAACAATAAGAAGCTCAGTTTTCAGAATGTGTTCTTATTTCTAGATCAGGGAGAGCTTTATTAAGTGGTAAGCGCTTGTGTGACGGTGCAGAAGTGCAAGTTTTGAAAACAAACTCATTCAGAAGATCTGCTGCTCAAATAGTATTTTTTCAAAACCAGGTGGAGGAGTATGATAAAATTCACTGAACTGGCAATCCAAAATTGCACTGTCGTCAACATATACAACAGGATACACTGTCCCTCGTATACCTGATGCTGGACAATGCATGTTTTTCCCATTCAAATACACATTTGTAGTTTTAATGGAGGCCAGCAGAGAGAAGGCTCCCTGTGCCCAGTGTCAAGCCCAAAGACAGTAAAAACAAAACAAAACAAAAAACACCAAATGATTATCAAAATCCAGTTCTACTCAACTGCAGTAGGTGTGGGATTCACCTGGGAACCTGGTTTTAAGTTAAATTCCTAAACCCTGCCTGGAAATTCTAATTGTGCCTTGGGAATCTACATAAATAAACCTGGATTTCCCATCTTAAATTCCCCAGGCAATTCCTCTGGAGATCCAGAACCACACTTAAAAATCACTGACCCTGGGGCTGGAGAGATAGCTCAGTGGTTAAGAGCACTGTCTGCTCTTCCAGAGGTACTAAGTACAATTACCAGCAACCACATGGTGGCTCACAACCATCTATACCCTCTACTGCCCTCTTAGAGCACTAACATGCATAAAATAAATAAATAAAATCTTAAAAAACAACAACAACAACAAAACCAAAAACACTGACCCTGAACCTAGACCTTGAGCCCTGAGAAGGGAGAACATGTCTCTACCCCTGGTTCCATATTCAGTACCTGGCATATCCAGGAACCCGGTAATTGTTCACTGAATTGAAAAGTGTTTCAAGTGGGGTCAGCTCAAATCTGAGGCCTCTCTGCATCATTAGGCTCTGGAACTCTAAGAGAGTTGTCCAGGAAAGGGGATTCAATCTCACTAAAAGCTAAGTGATAAGCCCTGATAATCATGAGGCCAAATAATTCATTAACATGTAAAAACAACTGCAAATTATTTGGATAATAATGTTTTCTAATATAACTGAAAAGCATATGACGTAAGCTGTTACCATCTTAGAAAATATGCTGAAGGCATTCCATATGGAGGAAATGTGTGCAAGCTCTGCAGTCAAACACAAGAGAAAACAAATCGCTGCGCTTCCCTAAACCCAGGTTTCTTGCTCTCTAAAACAGAAATAATGCTAGTATCTAACTTTTAAGTTTCATGAGAATTGAGGCAGTGTTGTGAATGGCAGTGTACTTCCATTCACAATGTTAATAGAACAGTTCCCTTTCTGCTCCCGTCAGGGGCTCTAATGACTGACACTTAATATATTATACAAACACACGGTGGCAAGCGACATGAGAGGTACTTCTGTCGCTTCACATCACAGCTAAGCCTTGAGGTGCGCACGGAATAGAGATGGCCCCTGCCAACTTGGTTCACTAGCTCCTGTCTTCAACCACTGATAACTAAATGTTGACAGTTATGTAGACCTATCGCTAACTCTTCAAACTTAGCAGTTAATAGTACAGGCAATGCGCGGAGCTTACTAAGTTTCAAAATAGATAACGTGTGGATGTTTCCAGGGATCCGTGGCAAGACCGTCAGAAGAATGAGCTGCTGTAACTCTGCTTTCCAGATTTTAGGACGGACTATTGGCCTGGAAGGTGAGGGTAGGAAGAGGCCGTTGTAGAAAAAACAAACAGCAGCCTTACGCTCTGAAAGATGCAAAGAAGAGCCCTGAGCGTGTCTGGATTTGGACAAGGCCAAAGCGTCTCAGAAGGGTCGCAGCGGCCAAGCCTCCTCAAAGAGAAGGGTGGAACCAAAACCCGAGAAGCGCACGCGCACTTAAGTCGCCTAGACACTCGGGGTCGGTAGCTTACGTCAACGTCTACGTAAAGGCGTAGGGGACGCAGGGAGGAAAACGCCGGGCTGCGTCACCTGACGGGTGCTCCGGGCGTTGGCTCCTCCCTCCCCAAGATGGCGTCCCTGCTGCAGTCGGAGCGGGTTCTCTATCTCGTCCAAGGAGAAAAGAAGGTTCGGGCCCCGCTCTCGCAGCTCTACTTCTGCCGCTACTGCAGTGAGCTGCGATCGCTGGAATGTGTGTCGCACGAGGTAACTGGGCCGTCCCGCGGGGACTGCGCGCCGGGGCTGGGGGGTGCTCTTCTCAGTGACTGCAGCTGGCGGGAAGTTCCGCCGGGAGAGGCGGGGAAATCATGTGTCTACCTTGTTGATTGGCCAAGTGACCCATCATTCAGCTGGGTTTGCGATTTCATTTGCTTGTAAATAGTCACTTGGTAAAGGGGCGGCCCCGGGTGGGGCTGAGCAGGTCCTCTTGTTCTAGACCTGCCTGTAGCTGGACAGATTTGCCTTGGACCCTGCGGTCTTCTGTGGGACTTGCGAGTGGAGGGGTGGGAGATAGGTCGGGGAATGCCTAGCTCTTCTCAACATCAGGGGAAGGAGCGGGCAGCTATTCTCTCTCGGGGCCTTCCATTCTGGGAAGTTCTGACCCTCCTTTAATCAGAACCGGGACCCTGTCCAGTTTACCCAGTTTTCTGAGCCAGGCCAAGGACTGAAGCAAGAAGACTGTAATAGGTTGACGAATAGCAAATGCACAGAGTAGTCTGGTAAAAAGAAGCTCAGTGTTCTAGTCACGGGCCTAGATGGTCACTCGAATAGAATTGTTCCGATTAAAGATAAAAAGGCACCTCATAACGAAGCCCCAAACCTTCTGCAGCTTTTGACGGAAGTTCTTTATCTACTGCTCTGCAGGGATTTAAAATGAGTAGGACATAAACCCTACTGTTAGGAATCTCACAGTCTGGTGAAATAGCTCATACTAGTCATAGCTGTATACATAGTTTATTCTGTATTCAACTGTGACAGGGGCTTTACATAATCTTTCCAGGTGAAAGCTTGAGTTTGGGAGGTTTTGGATAGGGTGGGGGTTTGTTGAGGCAGGGTCTCATGTAGCTAGGCCCAAGCTTACCGTGTACCAACGCTGGCCTTTAACTCCTGATTCTCCTGCTTTCACCTCCCAACTGCTGGAATTTTAAGTGTACACCACAACGATCAGCTGTTGAAGGTGCATGTTGTTGCAAGAAGGGTTGGGGGGAGCTCTCTTGCCGTGACTCAGGCCTATAATCCTAACATCGGGAGGCTAAGGCAAAAGGAGTACTGTAAATGCAAGGCAAGCATGAACTGCATAGTAATTTATAGGACTGTCAAGGCTACAGTATGATACACTGTCTCAGCCCACCAGCCTCACACCCTGACCCCCAAAAGTACAGGTTAAGAAGCAAACACAGAATGTTTACTGTGTGCAGGTCACAGAGTAATTTAGAGGTGGGAAGAAAGAGCCGAATCATGGACTCTTAAGATCCCTGAGGAAAATGTGTGCATATCTTGCAGTGTTCACCACTTTATACATTATACTTACTGGGGAATACTTTCCAAACTATTAAGAATGGTCAAACCAAAGAATGTAAGAAATGCAGACCTCTTTATGCATGCTTACATATGTCATATATATGATTTTTTTTCTTGGATTTTGCATTAGCACTTTGTGTGATAGCTAGAATTGTGTACTTATCAAATAAAATCTACTTATTACTTAAAATATTTTCTTATGAAATCTTTTTTTAAAAGAATGAATCTAACACTTATAGACTGTATTTTGAGTTAAATATAGTAAGAGTCCTATGTTGTTCTATTTGTTATTTAAAAGCCCCTAACTGGGAAACTGAAAAGTTGGCTCAGCAGGTAGAGAAAGTCTCTTCCTGCCAAGCCTGCCAATCTGAGTTGAGTCCCCAGGACATACATGGTGGAATCAGAGAACCAGTTCCTTTGAGTTATCCTCAGCATTCACACATGAGCTGTGGCACCTGCCGGCCACCTCCCTCATCATATCAGCACAAAATAAGTGTAAATAAATAAAACTCTGTTGTTTTGGGCCTGAGGTGATAGCTCAATTGGTAAAATGTTACAGACATGAAGATGAGGTCAATTCCCAGGGTTCCAGAACATACATACATACATACAGGATAAGCACAGTGGCCCCTAATTGCGGGCCGCCTAACCTAATCTACTTGGTAAGTTCCAGCCCAGTGAGAGAGCCTGTCTTATAAAAAGGAGGAGATGGTATTTGTGGTTACAGCACCTGAGATTTTCCTCTGGCTGTCTGTCTCTCTCTCTCTCTCTCTCTCTCTCTCTTTCTCTCTCTCTCTCTCTCTCTTTCTCTCTCTCTCTCTCTCTCTCACACACACACACACACATTAAGAAACATCTCTAATTGGCTGGCTATAACTATGTAAATTTTAATACATACTAGTAATTATATCACTAATGAGAAAACTTAGTGTCTTTAAAAGCTACCTTAAAAAAATGTAGTGTATGACTGTTTTGCCTGCATGTATGTATGTGCACCATGTGTGTGCCTTCTGCTTAGGTTGAATACTACCATGCAGATGCTGAGAATCTAACCCGCTAGCAAGTGTCCCTAATCACAAGCCATCTATCCACCTCCAGCTTAAGCCAAACTAGATGCGAGGCTGTTGTCCACAGCTTTATATTTGCATTATTGATAGATTGATTTGGAAGCTTTGAAGTATCATATAGATAAGTGTTGACCTAGCTGACATAAACCTTGGTGGTAGGGAACAGAAAATACCAAAAAGGAAAAATGGGATTAAAAGGGGAAAAAAATAAAAAACAACACACACAGGTAATTGCTAAGTTGTCATTGATCCAGATGTTTTTGTCTTTTTCCCCCATATCAGTAATTTCTTACCTTCTAGTGAGGTATAGTATATTTTATAATGCGTTTCCTTTTCTCTGATTATTTTTTTGTCCTCGTAGGTGGACTCACATTATTGTCCCAGCTGCTTAGAAAACATGCCATCAGCTGAAGCCAAATTAAAAAAGAATAGGTAAGAACAAGACAAATATTTCTGTTTTCAATTTGTTGTTGGTTTTGTGGGCATTGGGGCCAAAACAGTGTCTTAGTTCACAGACCAAACTGACTTCAAGTTCTGATTCCCCAGCCCAAGTGCTACGCTCACAATATAATTGTTTTAAAAAGCAGACAAGGAAACACGCAGGATTAAACAGTCCTTTTTTGTATTTGAGTATTATCATTGCCTAAGATACCGTTGATTTTATTTTTTTGATAAAATGTCTATATTAAACTACTAGATTAAGAATTTTTTTGAAAATAGTGTAGTCTCCTTCCCTTTGATTAAGAAATAGTACCCTATTAGTCATGTCACCATAGGCTTCTTGTGGTTGGGTCTGTTTCTTAGATTTTCTCTGGTCTTGATGACTTTGAAAGTACCAAGGGATTCTGGTGTAGTATTTTATGGAATGCCCTTCAGTATTTATGTGATGTTTTCCTCCCTAAATAGAAGGGGTGAGAGTAGGGAGTTAGGCACCCCTCTCAAAGTCTAACCACAGAAATTGTTTAGATTTTTTTTCCATATTCTGCCTCTCGTCTCTGTTTAATCAGTACTTGTGAATATTTATACATTAGGGGTGATAATGCTCCATTCTGTTGGTTTTCTCCCTTGAGTGGCCTATCCCAGAGCCACTGGGAGCTCTTTTACTTTTCTCCTGAAACCCTATAGCCTCCCCTCTATCATTAGTAAAGAGAGAACCTTGTCTTGCCCCATCTATCTGAGCATTTTCTTACCAGTATAGTAACGTAAGATAGAGTACTGTAAGGTATTCTAAGCTTAGTTTGTATTATTTTTATGCCTCTAACTTAGAAGTTGTCAGTTCTCAAAGAAGCTTGTTTCTTTTTATCAGAGGACATTCAGAACCAAAAGCTGGCTGCTAGATAAGGTTCTTTGCTCCTAGCTACTGCTGTACTTTTAGGTCAGTTTGAAAATTCTTGTTACCAGCCAGATCCCTTTACATTTGTGGGTGCAAACCACTATTATTTGTCTTTAATGTACCAAGAGGTCATTCCTGCATTATATGCTTTGTATATATTAATTTATCACTTCATTTTCAAGTGACTCTGTAAGGTTGGGGTATCATTTCCTTTATTTGAAGACAACAGTTTGTAACAGATAATGGAAATTGTATAAGACTACAGATGAAATCTTGATACTCTCAGGTTGTGGGAGTACTGAAAGCCCAGGGCAAAACAGGTATGGTTGCTCACAACTGTAATCGTAGCACTTAGGGCCAGTGCAGAAGGATCGCAAGTTCAAGACCAGCCTGAGCTATGTAGACTTTGTTTCAAACAAACAACAGCAAAAAGCACCTGTGGAGGAATTTTAATTCAAAACATGGCTGCTCTGACGAGATCACATCCAAACAGACATGTTTTTAATCAGGAGACAGAGGCAAGAAGATTTGAGTTCAAGGCCAGCCTGGTGTAGAGCAAGTTTCAGGTAAAGAAAAGCTTAGGTCCAGGCATGGCGGTACACGCCTTTAATCCCAAACAATGAAGTTAAAGATAGTTTGTAGAAGGAAGCACCTATGTTTGAAAGTGATGTCTAATTGAGTGGCAGAAACAGTGACAAATCAGAGAAAGACTTGACAGAATAGGGTATGCCCAACTCTCAGGAATAAGAAAGGAAAGGGAAACTACTTAAGGGGCAATGCAGAGAAAGAGGAGGCAGTTTTACTGGGACAGTAATAGAGAGACAGGTTGCAGAGAATGAGAAGGAGCCAGGAGATTAGAGCAGATTGCTGGAGTTAGTTTGAGGCCAGCATAGCAAATCAGAGGCTGAGAGAAAAGCCAGATTGAATAAGTCAGCTTGGAGAGGAGTTTGAGCCAGAAGAGCTGAGTTGTACCAGCCAGCTAGGAGCTCAGTAAGAACACGAAAGGGTGAGTTTAATTAAGCAGACAGTCTCAGAGGCTGAAAACATGCTAGGTATGGAGGCTAGAAGCTTCCAGGACTAGGCCTAGGTTAGCAGACAAAGGCAGTAATCGTCTAAGACAATCAAAATGGGCAAATAAAAGCTACTTGTACAAGCTCCAGGGTCCAGGGCCCCTAAAGGGGAAATGTTACTGAGTGCATCTCAGAAGCGAGCAGAAAGCTCTGCGAGTGCACCACTTTAAACAACGTCCCTTCCACGGCCTTGTCTGTCTCAGCGCTCTGGCACAGCAGGCAAACAGTAATTTTCCAAATCCAGTTTCACAGTTGCTTGTGCTGTTGACTCTCAGTTTTCTGCCATGCAGTACTCTGTCCTCTCTAGCAGCATGAACTGTGACCAGTGTAGGCATGAAAAGAGTCTGGAACAGTAAACTGCTCCTAGAAACAAGGATTTTTCTCTGTAGAGGAGATGGAGTTGGGCTCTAATTAGTCACAAGCTTTGGTGGTAATTGTTTCGTTTTGTTCTTAAGTGAACAGAAGTACTTCTGAAATGTTAAGCTTGGTAAGAGCACCCAGAGGAAAAGTTTATTTTTGTTTGTTTTGTTTTCCCTTGAGAGTCTTTGAATTCTTAACATTTGGACCATAGTTTCCTAAACTATGAATTGTGACCATGTATAGCTTCATGTAATTAGATGTGAGGACTTTTAAAAGTTGACATTAGTAAAAGGTTTGTAAAACAAAATCTAATTCAGAGTCAAACATGTAATAAATGAGGTGTTTGCAGTAGGGCGTGCCTGTGTTACATTGCACTACCTCATTACAGCCCAGGCTCTGCACACAGCCTGTGGGCTTGGCACGCCTGCTGCTGCAGCGTGTGCTGCCTAAAACACATCTGCCCACCACTGAGATTGTTGTTGCTCATGAGCTGTGGTTTTTTCCAGCACATGCAGAGTTCTTTGCTATAATACAAGCAATATTAGCTTAATTATTGCAAAGACAACATTTTTCTACCATCATTCCTCAGCATGCCTCAGATGTAGTTTTTTGGCTTGTACCGAATGGTTGATTTAAAAGTTAATTTGAGTTGCTGACTTAAGCATTATTATTATTTTTTTTTAATTATTAAATAGGTTTGGGGAGAGTAAACAAAAGCCAAATATAAGGAAACCTGCTACTTTGCAGGCTAAAATTGAAAACTTAGTATATACACCAAAAAGAATGGTTAAATGTATTTTGGCTTGAGAATTTCCAACAATTTCTGAAATGACTCTTAAACATGCTTGTGTCATTTTAATACTATGCATTTATGTGTAATGTTAGCAATTACAAAATCAAAATATTAATTCTGAAAAGCATTGAAGATTCTCTGTCCTGCATTTTCAACTATTAGCAAAGATTTAATTCATTATGTAAAAATAAACAAGCATACTTATTAGTATATAAATTTGCTTTATTGTTAATAAATGGTAAAAATTATATGTATACCAGTTTTTTAAATTTTTTTTGATCTGTTAACAATAAATGTTTTATTTAGATACCTGTTTCACAAAAATATATACTAAAGATTTTATAACGTTTTCTCTAGTGAAAAGCTCAAAAGTAGAAAAAGTTTAAGAGGCCCTGGAATAAACCAGTGTCTACCACATAGTAGGTGCTTGGTAAGTACTGGCCAAATGAATGGTTGTGTTTGCCACGTCACAGATGTGCCAACTGCTTTGACTGTCCTGGATGTATGCACACTCTTTCTACCCGAGCAACAAGCATCTCCACACAGCTTCCAGATGACCCAGCCAAAACCACCATGAAGAAAGCCTATTACTTGGCCTGTGGATTTTGTCGATGGACATCTAGAGATGTGGGAATGGCAGACAAATCTGTAGGTGAGTGAGGTGAATTTAAACATGGGCTTTTATACTGCTGTCAATGCTGTAATTCCCTGTAGACTGTCAGCTCTGTACGCTCTTGGGCAGCAGAACCCAAGTTCAGAATGGTTGTCAATAAGTCCTCTGTGTACCCGTATCCTCACATTTATGGATTATAAATTTTTTTGCTGATGTTGTTTTGCTTTAGTGTTTTTGGGAAGAGGAGGGTGGTTTTGTGTCTTTTAATTTTTTATTTAATTTATTTTTTATTAATTACAGTTTATTCATTTTGTATCCCAGCTGTAGCCTCCTCCCTTATGCCCTCTCAATCCAACCCTCCCTCCCTCAGCTTTTTTACTTTTTTTAATGATTCATTTATTTTCATTTTAATGTGAATTGGTATTTTGCCTAGATGTATGTCTGTGTTAGGGTGTTGGGTCCTTTAGTGTTACAGACAGTTGTGAGCTGCCATATGGATGGTGGGATTTAAACCCAGGTCCTCAGGAAGAGCAGCCAGTGCTCTTAACTACTGAGCCATCTCTCCAGTCCCGGATAATAGGTTTTTTTGTTTTGTTTGTTTTATTTTGTTTTGTTTATGTCAGATAGAGTAATACTATTTAGTTTTCTTAGAGTTAGTAAAGTAGCTTTTATGAATCTAATACTTTTCTAAAATCAAACTTAATACCATTTGTTTTAAAAAATATTTCTTGGGCTAGGGCTGCAGCTCAGTTGGTAGAATGCTTACCTAGTGTAAATGAAGCACTGGGTTCATTTCCCAACACATGAACTAGGTATAGTGGCTTGCACATATAATCCCAGCACTTCAGAGGTAGAGGCAAGAGGATCAAAAATTCAGGGTCATCCTTGCCTGCATGTGGAGCTCAAAGCCATCTTGGGCTATGTGAAACCCTGTCTCAAAAAAATTTTTTTTTAATATGAAATTTAAACATCATGGACAAGATTAAAAGTGATAAGCTTAGAATAGCAGGACTCAGAAATAATAGACTAAAGATGACTAACCAAAACTGAAAAACCTTTGTCAACTTTCAAGAGGAGCAGAAAGAACACAGTAAAGGATTTGAACAGCAAGTCTCATAACTGACTATAAAAGATGTTCATCTTAACTACAGGTTATGAAGGTGCAAGTTAAGCTTTATTCCCCAAATAGATAATTCTCACATATTACCATCTCCTATTAATAATACTTTTTCACTTTGTTTGTTGTGTGTGCCTGTTTGGAGGCCACAGGACAGCTCTTGGGAGTTGGTACCCTCCAGTATATGCTTCTGGGAATCAAATTCAGCTCTTAAGGTCTTAGTGGCAAGTGCCTTTACTTGCTGAGCCATCTGGCCAGCCTTATTTATTTACTTTTTGAGACAGGTCTCACCGTCAGAAGAGGCACAGGGTCCTCTGGAATTGGGGCACAGATGGTTGAGAGCCATTGTGTGGGTACTGGGCCTGGGTACTGTGGAAGAGTAGCCCGTGCTCTTCACTGTTGAGCTGTCTCTCCAGCCCTATTTATGTCATGCATATGGGTTTTTTGCTTGCATGTGTCACATGCACATAGTGCCCATGGAGGCCAAACGAGGTGTCTCTGGAACTAGAGTTAGAGCAGCTGTACGCATGGGTGCCGGCAACTGCCCTCTGCGGAGCGACAGTGCTCTCAACTGCTGGGCTGTCTCTCTTTCAGACTGGAACATTCCCACCCTACCAAACTGGCCTTACAGAAATGGTGACTCCTGGGTCTGCAGCAGGTCCTCCGGGTACTCTATTATTGATTCCTGCGTGCAGGAACAGATGGAGCTCTGATTATTGTACATTCTCTTGGGCTCTTTTCCTTCTGTTTATTTGTTTTCTCCAATTCTGATGTGTTAGTTTTGTTTTACCTTATTATGCTTTTTTATATAAAATTTTTTGAAAAATCGTCATTGTTGTACCTAGCCTTCAGTGTTCTAGGATTAGAGGCATGAGCAATCACACCTGGCTAGTTTGTGTTTTCTTAATTATCTGTCACATATACAGCATCTCTAGCAAAGTGTCTACAAGACTTTTGTCCTTTTTTAGAGACCAGGTCTCATGCCCAGGCTGGTCCTGAACTCCTGTGCATCTTGCCTCCACCTCTTAAGTGCTAGGATTATAGACACATACTGCCATGTCTGGTTTCTTTTGCCCATTTACTGTCCCCATCAAAGTTTTGACTTTGCTTCCTATCCAAGAGACTTTAGTCTAATCCAGTTTTGCTAAGATCTACTTTGTGTACTTGTAGAAATAGAAATTTTAACCCTTAGGTTTCACCCTATTATCTATTTCTAGGGCCAGTTCTATACATTTTTTAATAGTCATGGGTTTTGAGTTTGGGGGATTTTGTTTTGCATGTGCAGATACAATTACTACCGCACCACTTCCTTAGAATTTGCATTGTTCCACAGATGAGAACAGGGTTTCCAGATCCTGCCTGCTTCCTGAGTTGGATTTCTGGCTCTGCCTCTTACTTTCCGTGGAACTTCAGACCTGTTAACAGTTCCGAGCTTTGGATTCTCATTTATAGAAACATAATGTGAGAATGGAAAAAGGTGCTCCATTTCAGGGGCCTGGTGCAGACACTGTGCATGCAGAGCTGGTACTATTGATGGTTGTTATCACCCTCACCACGTTTAAAGAAATAATGTTAGCTGGGCTTGATGGCCCAGGCCTGTGGTCCTAGCTACTTAGTGAGAGCTGAGGCAGGAGGACTACCAAATCTAAGCTTGCCTGGGATATAGAGCAAAACCAGCTCTGGCAGCTTAACAGGGTTGTATCTCAAACATTGTAGAGACAACATTGGTGAGATGGCTCAGTGGGTGAAAGCTCTTTTTTTTAATTAAATTTTTATTTTTTATATTATTCACAGTTTATGTACTTTGTATCCCAGCTGTAACCCCCTCCCTCATCCCCTCCCAATCCTACCCTCCCTCCTTCATCTCCTCCCTGCCCCTCTCTAAGTCCACTGATAGGGGAGGTCCTCCTTCCCTTGCATCTGACCCTAGCTTATCAGGTCTCTTCTGGACTGGCTGCAATGTCCTCTTCTGTGGCCTGGCAAGGCTGCTCCTCCCGGGGGGGGGGGGGTCAAAGAGCCAGCCATTGAGTTCATGTCCGAGACAGTCCGTGTTCCCCTTACTAGGGTACCCACTTGGATACTGAGCTGCCATGGGCTACATCCGAGCAGGGGTTCTAGGTTATCTCATGAATGGTCCTTGGTTGGAGAAACAGTCTCATAAAAGACCCCTGTGTCCAGATATGTTTGGTCCTTGTGGAGCTCCTGTTTTCTCCAGGTCGGGTGAAAGCTCTTGCTGTATAAGCTTGACTACCTGCGTTGTTTAAAGGGCTTGGAATATATCTCAGTGGTAGAATGTGGGCAAAGCCCTAGGTTAATTTCCTAGTACTAGAAAGAAGGGGTGGGGGGTGTAGTCTTAGCATGCCAGTCCGTAAGATTTCTAGTTTTGTTGTTTTGTTTTGTTTTTTCTTAGGAATCCTGTGCTTTTGTGTTTTTACTTTATGGTGACGTTTTAGGAAAATAACAAGGTAAAATTACTGTTTCATGTTTATTTTCTAGCTAGCGGTGGTTGGCAAGAACCAGAAAATCCTCACACACAACGGGTAAGTGCAAGAACGTAGGCCACAGAGGATGAAGCAGGAAAGAGCACTCAGTGAGGCCCAGGCTGAGAATACCTGTATTTGTGTCATGGGGTCAATTACTCACAGAGAGGTATTAAGTCAGTGCCAGTTCTTCTCTGTTACTTAAATTCATGGGAAACACTTGTAGTGTTGGTTCTGTGCTCTAGTTATATTTAACAAAAAAAAAAAAGGAAGGAAGGAAATAGTTTTTGTTGTTTTCTTCACATGACTAACAATGACTAAAAGATTCGTTTGTTGGAAAGATGAGCATGTAGACTTTTCATCCCAAGAGACACTGCTAAGTTTGAAGGTACCCTTGGACAGATGGTGACAGGAGCATTTGTGCAGTATGTACGGCAGTTGGCCTTTTAAACCCTGGCTTTAGAACAGTGTCAAAAA
>JAQQSO010004205.1:0-12970 GCA_028658305.1 Pachyuromys duprasi | reverse complement strand
GGGTGGGAGGGGGCTACGCCTGGGATGCAAAGTACCTAACCTGTGATTGATATAAAAATAAATAAATAAATAATAAAAAAATAAAATCAAGGTAGAAATTTCTCATTTTAGTTCTGACATTTAAGGCACCTGGAAGCAATTGCTTTTATATTTCTCCAGAAATAAATGTGGCAAACTGAAGACTGTTACATTTCTTCAACTCGCTATAGATCTAGGTTTGCAGGTCACACCATCTAAAGATCAATTGTAGCCAAACCTGCACCTAACACCTGAATATAAAAGGCATGGGCTGCTGTTGATAAGTAAACGATAATTCTGATGAGTTGCTGAGATGAAGCATCTTCTTCATGAAAGCAAAACTTACAGGGCCACACCATCAGTAGGAGCACAGGTTTACGAATTCTGCCTCCAGGATCTTCTGCCAGAAGGGTTTGAGAATAATAATCTCTTTTGTGTTTTGGTAAGAGATGGGTGACAGTAAGGACTATAAAACAAACTCATGCTGTTTTCCATAAGAAAGACTAACTCTCCGTAGAAAAATCTTACCAGAGCATAATCATGCCTTGTTTATGGATGCCGCGTCCCCTCCAATCCCCTTCAGCCTTCTTGTCTTATTCTATCATACACAGTAAAAGAAAGTTATACCATTAAGAAGAATTTTAATGGAGTCAGGATAAGCTGGGGCTGGATGGAAGGGAAGGAGGTCCTCCCCTGTTGGTGGACTTGGAGGGGGCAGGGAGGAGGGAGATGAAGGAGGGAGTGGGAGGGTAGGAGGGACTGAGGGAGGGGGCTAAGCCTGGGATTCAAAGTACCTAACCTGAGATAAAAATAAAGAAATTTAAAAAAAAAGAAGAATTTTAATGGAGCTATGCTCAAAGTACCAACCTACTAAAAGACTATAGAACTTTCTCTTTGCTGGGATACCATGGCAGAGCTCCAGGCAAACGGAGATTATAGCTAACACTTGTACAATGTGAATACTCTGAAGAACAGAACTCAAAGTCAAAAGAAAAAGAGAAATGGTTTTAAAAGCCATTGGAAAAATCTCTACAAGGATAAGAACCATATTGGACTTCTCATCAGAAACTATGGTAGCAAGAAGAGGGCAGAAAGACAGATTTCAAGTTTTAGAAGGAAAAATATACCAAAATACAGCATTTGTATTCCATTTTAAAAAGTAGGTTAAAAACATAAAGCTAAGTGAGAGAAATAAAAAGTACAAGTAAAATTCATTTTTATAATAGCAAAAAGGTGGAACCAAAAAGACATGCAAATAAGAGAAGAAATATCTCTTTGTGTAAAGTGGGTAAAATAAAATTTAGCTGTCCAGCTAATTAGGACAGCTAAATTTAAAAGTGCTTATTATATAGATTGTATGTAGTCTATATTATATAGTATGAAATAAGTTTTAGCTAATATTGCTCTACTATGCATAAAATGGGAAGTGATCATAAGTAAGTTATAGAGACAGCTATTTATTGCTTAACATCTTGTGCTTTGTGCTATTTTAGATATTATGTCAAATGCCTTAAACTGTGGTTTACTTTCTTGAAAAATCTAGACATAATCAATTAGCTTTTACAGTTACCCAGTGGTGAGGATGAACGATCACATTCCCCATGTATGCATGTTTTCATTTAGTTATTACATTTTTCATTGTATTAGCTAAATTGAAGAATTGGTTTTAAACATATTGAAGTGAAATTATGTATTCAGTTTTTGCATATTTCCACAGAAAAAAATGGACCACAATACAATTCCAAATGTGTACTTCAATTTGAACTTCTTGTGGCAGAATCAGTCCTACATAACTTAAAATAAGAAAGAAGAAAATAGAAATGCCATGAGCTCAATCTTGGCCCAAGCCTGTGGAAGCAACAGCCTCGGGCACTGATGTGTGTCAGCAGTATGCAGCAAGAACTTCAGTTCATAACTACCCCAGGAGTCTGAATCTCTTACATATCTGACTCAAGTGTCAAGAAGTAAAGGTTACAAGTCATATTCCTCCTGGCATAGAAAACCAAGGCAAAAGAAGAGAAATGGCCCAAAGAAGAAGCATATTTTTTTTAACATGTAAAGAAATCTATGCCCTTGTAAATATTTGAGGTCCTTTTAGATGGCTGATGGAAATTTACTAAAAGAAACATGAACATTTGAAAAATAGCTTCTATAGCCTCAAACTAGAATTTCTATTTATTTGAGAAAAGGAGGCACTTTCTTTCTTGGTTCATTTGATATCAAATTGAATCCATATTTTCATGCTGTGAGACAGGGGACTGTGCCTTTTATTAAATTAGATGGAAATTTTGGCAACTCTAAAGGTAAGTGCATCATAGTTAAGAAAAGTTCTTTTCTCTACAGAATGGTATGACTGTAGATCTTTAAAAACATCCTTTCCAAAAGATGCAAATAAACAAAACATTCAATTGTGGCACAGTGAACAAACATACTGTTTTACCTGAATACAACAATTAAAAATAATGTTAGAATGGGGCTGGTAAAATGTCTTAGCTGGTAAAGACACTTGCTACCGAGTTTGATCCTTGGGATGCATGCTGTGGATCAGAAAAACTAACTCTTAGAGGTTGTTTTCTGACATGCACACATATTCTTTTGCATGCACAGACACACAATAAATAAGAATGCAATAAAAAATAAAAATACCATAAGCAGAAAGACACATAGGGTATATACCCACTCATAAGTGGACATTAGACATATAATATAGGATAAACACACTGAAATCTGTACAGCTAAAGAAACTAATCAAGAAGGAGGACTGTGGCTAAGATGCTTAATCCCCATTCAGAAAGGCAAACAGGATGGACATCAGAAGAGAGTGAAAACAGGGAACAGGAAAGGAGCCTACCACAGAGGGCCTCTGAAAGACTCTACACTGCAGGATATCAAGGCAGATGCTGAGACTTATAGCCAAACTTTGGGCAGAGTGCAGGGAATCTTATGAAACAAGTGGGAAATAGTAAGACTTGGAGAAGACAGGAGCTCCACAAGGAGAGCAACAGAACCAAAATATCTGGGCACAGGGGTCTTTTCTGAGATTGATACTCCAACCAAGGATGTTTCATAGAGATAACCTAGAAGCCCTGCACAGAGGTAGCCCATGGCAGTTCAGTGTCCAAGTGGGTTCCATAGTAATGTGAATGGGGACTTTCTCTGACAGGAACTGATTAGCCTGGTCTTTGATCATCTCCCCCTGAGGGGGGAGGATCCTTGCCAGGCCACAGAGGAAGACAATGCAGCCACTCCTCAGGAGACCTGAGAGACTAAGATCAGAAGGAAGGGGAGGAAGACCTCCCCTATTAATGGACGGGGGGAGGGGCATTAGTGGAGAAGGGGGAGGGAGGGTAGGATTGGTAGGGGTGGAGGGAGAGAGCTATAGGGGGGATACAAAGTGAATAAACTGTAATGAATAAAAATAAAAAAGTTAAAAATAGTATTAAATGTCCACATTCGTGCTCACAATTAGACAAAAAGCAAGACATAGAAGTTGGTATAAACATGAGTTTGACTAAATCTAAAGTCTTTCATACAAGAAACTACAAATTTGAAACAATGTGAAGGATGTGTAGTAAAATGAGATGTTTTTGATGGCAAAAATTCAGGGTTTTTTTCCTTGCTCTTCTGAGTTTGCCAACTTTCTACAGAGTTCCTATAAGAAAAAAATCTGTTCTTTAAATATGTGGTTTGAACCCAGAAGCAGAAAGATACATATGGTATACACTCAATTATAAGTGGATATTAGTCATATAATATAGGATAGACAAACTTAAAGCTATAGTCCTAAGGAAGCTAAACAACAAGGAGCACCCTAGGGAAGAGGCTGAAACCTCATTCAGAAGAGCACAGGATAGACATCGGAAGTGGAAGTGGGAAAAGACAGGGAGCAGGACAGGAGCCTTCCACAAGGGCCTCTAAAAGACTCTACCCACTAGGGTATAGAAGAAGATGCTGAGACTCTTAGCCCAACTTTGGGCAGAGTGAAGGGAATTTTATGGAAGAAGGGAGAGTTAGAAAGACCTGGAGGAGACAGAAGCTTCAAAGGAGACCACTAGAACAACAACAACAAAAAAACTGGCCCTAGGGACGCCCGAGAAGATTGATACTCCAACCAAGGGCCATTCATGGAGAAGACCTAGCCCTCTCTTCACCCTGGTCAGATGAGCTCCTTAGGCTGCTCAGTTTCCAAGTGGGTTCCCTAGTAAGGGGATTAGAGGCTGTCTCTGACATGAACTAAGTGGCTGACTCTTTGATCATCTCTGCCTGGAGGTTGCAGCCTTGACAGACCACAGAAGAAGATGATGCAGCCAGCCCTGATGAGACCTGATAAGCTAGGGTCAGATAGAATTGTAGGAAGACCTCCCCTATCAGTGGACTAGGGGAGGGCCATAGGGAAAGAAAAGGGAGGGTTGGTGGGACTGGGAGGAGATGAAGGGGGGATGTTACAGCTGGGATACAAAGTGAATAAACTGTAATAATCAATCAATCAATCAAGATTCTAACATCAAGAGACAAAGAAAATATATGATTTGATAGAATGATAGAGATCTCACAGAGGAGGAGCTAAGGGTATGAAAATGTGGAGAGGCAACTTAGAAAAAAAGGGAGTAATGGAGGGGAAAATATGGCTAATGCACATTATTTACCTGTAACAAAATGTCATAGTGAAACCTCTTACTCTGAACAACTTTTGTGTGATAACAAAATTGAAGGTATTCTTTAAAATGCTGTTTGGAGACTTACCTTAGTGCACATGTGTATCAGAGCCTTGGCTGAGGTGTAGAGAGATGGGATGTAGAGTTTGCTCTGTGGTGTTTACAGATAGTTATGCAATCAAACTAAATAACACATATCAGTGCAACATATGTGAATTCAAAATTGCCTGTAAATAGAATGATTTGCTGGAAGAGAAGAAGAAACCAAGAGTGCTGTTTTTTATTGTCTCATTCCTTAATTTATTGGGCAATATATATTTGGATATTAACTTGTAAGCACAACGTCTATTTCTGGTACTAAGGATCTGACAGGGAACAAAATAGATTATGATTGCTTTCCTCAAATACTTTAAACTCCATTGGGAGAGACAGAATATAAATACAACAAAGTGATATACAAGAAAAAGGTGCACTTACTGCTATGGGAAGAGAAGTGTAATGAAAAGCAAGGAAGGTCAGAAACACAGACAGGGCTTTGGAGCAGTGAGTAGTTAAACTGTGATTTGTTTATTTATACAGAGATGGTCCTAACAAGAAATATAAATGTGATCCAAGATTTGAAGAGGGTGAGAAAAAGAGCAATGCAAATACCTGGAGTATCTTTACTTGGTTTCAGAGAAAATCACTTCATGTCTACCACTAAGAGCATACTCAGTGTGGTTCAGAAAAGCTAAGATGGTATGGAATAAAGTGACAAGTTGGTAGCAGATGAATGCAGAGCTTTAAAATCATAGTGTTGGAGGTCAACATTATTTCCTCAGTGTGAAGCTATGACTCGGAAGTTTTTAAGCAAAGAGAAATCCTTACATAACTTTTGCTCTAATAGGATCCCTTGGGCTACACTCTAGGGAAGGAGGAAAAGAAGGGTGTCAAGCTAGGATTCTCTGACAGTGATTCAGGTAAGAAATAATGACAGCAAAGGCAATGATAGTTGCAAATGGAAGAGTAAGAGGCAGATTGTAATGCAATTTTAAAACCAGAGTCAAGAGACTTCTGACTCAGCCAATGAAAATAAATTGACACATTAAAATGACTCAAAGGTCACCCAGAACATTATAGTAGAGAAGCAGAAAAGACAAAATATTAAGCTCTTTGACATTCCTAATCAAATAGTGTATGAAGAGGATGAAAATAGAAAAAAGAGATGAGAATGAGAAAACAGTGAATGAAGAAAGATCTAGAAGAGTCTAATATGGTGTCATAGGAGTCAGTATAGAATGTAAACAAGAGAGAGGAAGTTATGATGTTATATACTGCCCATCAAGGTGAAGTCTACTGGGGACTTGGACATGAGCAATTTGGATGTTGTGATGGATGGGACAATTATTCTAATAAAATAGGATTGCAAAAAATAAGAAAATAACAGGAAGAACAATTTTGAGATTTCTTTTACTTTGGATTTCTAAAGCAGTTCCTGATAAATGCTGTAGAGATCTGAGAGGTAGATAGAACCTTAAAACAGAAGTAATGTTATCATGCTTTTGAGATCGTGGTTACTGCCTTGCTGGGAAGATGTGTTGATGAAGGAGAGCAGAAGAATTGCTGGGGACCTTTTCACGCTTGAGAAGAGTGGAGCTTGAGGACAAATAGAAACTCAGGGTTTGGTATTAACGGGTGACAGTGAAATGGCTTAGTAGGTCTTTACCACTAAACCTGATGACCTGAGCTCAGTGTCTAGTACTGAGTGGTGGAAGAAGAGAGCGAACTCATGAACCTTGTTTTCTGACCACCACATGTGAATTGCACCACATGTACACATTCATTGCCATATGCACAATTAGTGAGTCTTTCCATCAACTGACAATTCAATAAACAAATGTAATAAAATTTTCTTAAAATACCATGTAAGCTCATTGGTTAAGATGGGGGAGGGAGATATTTAAGGGCATCCAAAAGAAAAGATATGGTGGGGTTATGGCAGTGGTAGTATGGGGAGATGTTCTAGTTGTTTCTTTTTATAAATAGAAAGGACTGTCATACCTTGAGAATGAGGTTAGGGATGGTGAAGGTTTTAAGAGAGACTCAAATGTAGTAGGGAAGAAAAGGGAGACTGGCAGTAGAAGATGTGGTCCTGTATTTCAGTAGAAAGTTGTCTATGCAATAGAATACTTTCTTTAGCTTTATCCAGCTGTGCTTTGTGGCATTAGCCTATGAGGTAGCATGAACTGACCGGCTGAGATCATCTTTCTTCTTCTCTATCAAGCTTAAATTATCTGAGCATCATCACCACTTTGCATCCACCTTCAACTCTTTACCTTACTTCTTTAGCTCATAATGAATTTTTGAGTCAAGGTACTTGCTTCCTAATGTCATACAACAATTCAGGGGCATTTTAATGGCTTATCATAGATTTCTGGTATATTAGTTTCCCAGAATCCCTGCAGTTATTTTAAGATGAGTAATAGCATTAATGAAACAATGAATACAGAAATAGAAATCCATATGGGGCTATTTTGTGCTTTAATGACATTCAGTATGAGTCATCTTGGCTTTTCCTATAGGAGTCCTTCCTCAAGAAGACACTGTCTCACCATCAGTAAAGGAGTTGACTGCTGTCAAAGTCTATAAACATAAAAAGTGAAAATTATTTCTGTTTTAGTGATTCAGCTTAGGTTTCTGTTCAGCATACAAAGAATATAACATAAGTAGATTAACTTGATTGTCTATCTTTACTTTACTAGGGAAATTATCAAGTAGCCAGAACCATAGCGAGTGAGTCATAACATTTTGATACTTCCTTGGCCTTGCTGTCTAATACAGTACTTACATACACAATGCTTAAGAGGTGGTTCTATTTTATGCCTTACCTGGCTCTATTAACTGCAGTGAATTTATAAATATTGATTTGATGCTAGCAGTTTTTGTTCCATCCTCTTTGTGGGAAGGTTGAAAAAGAAGATGAAAGATCAGTTAGCTGCTTAGTTAGTGTCTTACAGAGGAAGCTATGCAAATACTTAGAAAAATTCAACTTGCAATGAATTTATCTTATAACACCTGCTTACCTATCAAGGTAGTATGTGACTCAAGATGCTCATTATGCATTGTAGTTGTCTGCCTCATCAAGCTACAACATCTGGTACATGCAACAACTCTTATTTAACAAATGGAAGTGTATATGTGAGATACAATTTAATCAGAACCCTAAAAGTTTATATGTTATATAAAAAGTAGGTCAAAAGCAATGGTTCTTGCTGTTGTAATATCACTTTATCTTTCTATCTTACACTTTTAGTGGCAGAGAGACTTTTCTTTTTGTTTATAAATTTATTTTTATTTTTTTACAATTTATTCACATTATATACCAATTGTTGCCCCCTCCCTTATCTCCTCCCAGTCCCACGCTCTCTCCCTTTTCTGGCTTATTCTTCTCCCCTAGTCCACAGAAAGGGGCAGTCCTCCTCCCTTATCATCTGACCTGAGACTCACAGCCAAACTTTGGGCAGAGCACAAAGAATCTTATGGAAGAAGTGGGTAATAGAAAGACCTGGAGGGGACAGAAACTCCATAAGCAAACAAATCTTGGCCTAAGGAGGCCCACAGAGACATGCACCAATCAAGGATCATACATGGAGAAGACCCAGACCCTCTGCTCAGATGTAGCCTGTAGGCAGCTCAGTCTCCATTAAGGTTCCCTAGAAAGGGAGAAAAGGCTGTCTCTGACATGGACTCTGCTGCCCCCTCTTTGATCACTTATCACCTGTCAGGCAAAGCCTTGCCAGGCTCCAGAAGAGGTCTCAAGCAGTCCTGAGGAGACATGATAGGCAGAGGAACTTTTCTATCACCAATTGAATGATGAAGACACAATTTAGGCCTAGTTTACACATGGTTCTACATGATATAGACAGTGTTTGATAGGATGTCTATAGGTCTATAGTCCTTTTCTGTAACATCCTTAAAGTAGAGTGGTGAAGAAATATCATGAGGGTCAAATTCAAGCATTTCACTTGGTTGATTCATTCTCTATAAAAGTAAACATCTACATGTAAATGTTTATGTCTATTCATTAACTCTGGTCAATGGTTTGGCTGGATGGTCAGGGAGTTTCAGGAAACATGTCTGGAATATTGGTGACAAAAATTTAGGTTAAAAATGGAAGCTATTTGAATATATATGCTTATGTGAATGACCTCAATGAGTGACCTCTGTAGATTGTGAAGTCATGAGTTAAGAGGTTCTTATAACCTGTTCTAGAGAAACCAATTTCTTTTCCCAGCCCCTTCTTTCCTATTTTAATAGTATTACTTTCAAAGTGGGTTTGGTGCAATGGATGGAAGTTTTGCATGAATTTGAAAACATAGACTTCACTCACAAAAATATCTTACAGATACTGCTGCATCCAGTTTTCTAACAGAAATAAACTTCAAGTCTTCGGGAAAGTTTCTTTTCCAAGGAACATCAGGAAATGTAACAGGACCAATATGCTGACAATTGATATTATGCAAAAAGTAGGTTTGTTTTTCTTCTCATAGGCTCTGTGGATATAAATGAATTTTCTGCAAACTTCTGCCAATTGTATATGGAGAGTCCTTATGTACACTTAAAATATAATAGATCTCTTCCTTTAAGCCTTTGTTGGGTATTAAAAAGACATTTTTATGAATTGATAATTATCAGAGATTTACAGAATTGTCATGTCCTATATAAGACATGAGCCTCAAGGCAAGGCTTCCAGTGTCAGGTCTAGGTTGCATTGAATTGACTTGTTGGCCAAGGGGAGGTCCCCCCAAAATTCCAAAACTACCCAGGTTGATGCTATGACAGAAGTTTTCCTTCTGTAAACTGACGGCAGCACCATATTGCCAAGGACAACATCCACACAGCTCACTGAACATATAGAAATCAAATTGGTGCCTACATGGAACTTCACCCCCTACATGCTAGTCTCTTTGGTGTGGGAAGATACTCTTCAGGTTACTGAAAGAGAAATGTGGACATCATCCTGGTTGTAAAGCCTTTATAATCTACAGTCTGTCCTGTCTGCAAAATATGCTAGGGCACAAAACTTTGGGAGCAGCCAACCAATGTCTGATTTAACTCCTCAAGAAGGAACTCATGCTAGGCACTGCTGGGTAACCAAGAACCAGACCGTAGATATCCCAAATATCTAGGTAAAACAAAACACAATGGTCAAACAAAAACAACAAAATGATTCCTAATGAATCATATTCTGCTATACTCATAGGTTAGTGCCTTATTCAATCATCGTGAAATAGACTTCCTCCAGTGGTTTGTGGAAACATATTCAGAGAGCCACAACCAGACATTATGCAGACAAGAGTATCTACATTGGAGATCTCCATCAAATCCCTCTTCTTTTCCTGCAGAAGAGGAAGTGGAAAGACTTTTTAGAGGCGATGGAGGACACAAGGGGAATGAGGCCCTCTGAATCAACTAAACAAATCATATATGAGCACACAGAGACAGAAACAACAATCACAGGATCTCCATGGGTCTTCCCCAGGTCCTCTAGATATATATTATTGCTATTAGCTTTGGTTTTTTTATGGGATTCCTGATGCTGAGAATGAGTGAATCTCTGTCTTTCTCCCCCTCTCTATCTTTTTTTTTTAAACTTTGGGAGAAAGTGTTTATTTTACTTATACTTTCTTTTTTTTCTGCAAATTTTTATTTTATAGTATTTTTAACTTTTTTCTTTATTATTATTACTCTTGATTACAATTTATTCACTTTGTAGCCCCTTTCTTCATCACCACTGGGTCCCACTTTCCCTCCCTCTTCCCCCTCCATGTTCCTTCCCTAGTCCACTGGTAGGAGAGGTGTTCCTCCTCTACTATCCAACAATAGCCTACTGGGACAGTCCTGATGAGTCTCTGTCTCTTTTGCCTGTGTTTGGGAGTGTTTTACTCCTATTGGATTGCCATGTCCAACTTTGATATCAAAGTTTTTGCTTCATCTCAATGAATTTTATTTTGTCATGTTGGGTAGTTGTCCCTTAGATTCCTGTTTTTTTTTTTCTTTTTTAATGAGAGACAGAAAGAGTGGATCTGGAGGGAAGGAAACGTGGAATGTGGGGAGGAACTGGGAGGGTAAACTATAATCATGCTATATTGTATGAGAAAATAATCTATTTTCAATTAAAAAAAAACCTTCTTCCAAATGTTTGCTGTGAACATTACCTAGAAATCAGATCTAATATTTCATCCCAAGTAGTTTTAGAATGGCCTCTGGTTTCTGCATTTGAAAGCCAAAATTAGTTGTTTATTGGATGGTCATCTTCCTTAATTACCTCTAATTTATAAAACAGGTCTTAGGATAGCACTTATTCTCCAAAACATGATAGAATGATCACATGCCTTGCATTGTTTTTAAACTCCATAGCAATGCACTTGGATAAATTAGAATACTTTGGAATAAAAGGAAAAAAAAACTTTAGAAAAAAAATGAAACGATCATGCAGAGTTATGGAAAAATGTGACATGTGTCATGTCATAGATTAAGTACCTTCTCATGGAAGGTTGAAAAAAAGAAAGCAAATTATTCCTTCATGTGGGTGGCTCACACATCTGTGTCAGTTGAAGCAGATTTTGTAGAGTACATGTTATACATAGCTGCTCTAGTGGATGCAAGGAGTGGCCTTTAGAGTTTAGACTTTATCCTGTAATGAACAGAAATTGTTGAGAGCCTGTGAGATAAGAAATGTCTAGATACAAGCAGAAATACACTCTCTGAAGGATAGGATGAGGGTGATATTGTCAAGTATGGAGAATAAGTCCTGTGTGATTATGTTTGCTTATTTGTGATACACTGATTGCTGTTATACTGTTGAATACACACGGTGGAATTAAAGGTATAGTTTTAACAAGATTTTCAAAGGAAAATGCACAGAACTTTGAAATGGGTTACACAACACATTATATGTGGAGGGGGATGGTATCTATGTGTCATGTATCTGGGGTAGGGAAAAAAGGTGTTTTTTTTGTGTGTAATGGCTGTGGATTCTGTTTAGGGTCCAGAGAATAAAAGTAAGATTGAAAGTTAAGGAGAGATTTTAGATCCAAGATGGCTGCCATGAGAGGACACTGTGTCTGAGGACTAGGTCAGCAGAAACAATGCAGCGACTAGGAGACTGAACTCTGGGACCTAAAACTGCAGCATTTGTGATTGCCAGGTGAGCAGAACTTCTACTGTGAGAAAATCAAATGGGAAAACCCTAGGGACACCCAGTTATACCCCGGAAAAATCTCCCCGTGACCGGCTGTGCACAGTTCTGATCAGAGTGAGTAGCTATGCAGGGCGCCAGCAGCCACCATACTAAACTGGACCACATAGTGTCTGGGGCAGACTGAGGACGACCCGGGCACCATTTTGTCTGACCTGCATACTGCGAGCACACACTGTTCAAATCTGCCAGCAAAAACCTCAGTCAGTGTGTGAGTCCTAGGGCCAGTCTGAGAAGGTTCAGGGATCTGCTTCATCCAGCCGGTGTACAGCAGGTGCACTCCAATCGCCACTGGAACCACCTCAAACTGAGAGGGACTGGGGACCATTTTGACCAGACTGCACACTACAGGCACACTCTGCTCGGGGCCGCCAGCAAAAAAACGTCAGTCCCTGTGTGAGCCCGCGGGCCAGTCTGGAAAGGACACGGGTGTGGTCACACACTGCTCAGGGTGCCAGCAACCACCTTGGTCCCTGTGTGTGTCCACGGGCCAGAGAAGGCCTCGGGCACCACTTTAAACAGGCCTACATACAGCGGGTGCACACCTCTCCGCAAAGCCTGCAACCAAACCAGACCCACTGTGTGTGCCCCAAATATCATCTCAGACCATAGTTCACAGCCCTGGCCCAGAAGGGGGCACCAAGTCTCCAGTCCAGGAGAGAGCCCTTAGCAGCAAGCCCAGGCCAGAGCACAAAGGACCCAGCTGATATCTCAAAAGACTGAGGAGCTAAACCTCCAGACCAGAGGGGTGACCAGCCTACAGTGCTCACAGCTTCTAGCACAGAGCACGAAGCCGGGCACACAGAGCCCACAACAGAGTTCAACTGTGACAACAACGCACACTAACAAACCACTGGAAATCCCTGATCTTCTTGAAGAATACTTCTGACACAACAGATTGACAGTTCCAGACTGAAGCTCAGCCTTAAAGCACGAACAGCTCCTTGATTATATATAAACAAATGCCCAGAAATCGGTGAAAGAACTCACCCAACAAAAATCAGGACCCCATGGCCCCACCAGAAACACCCAAAAGCAGGAGAGATTTTAATTCAGC
>JAQQSO010004204.1:0-12971 GCA_028658305.1 Pachyuromys duprasi | reverse complement strand
CTGAGGGACATCTGGGTTGTTTCCAGGTTCTGGCTATTACAAATAGAGCAGCCACAAACATAGTTGAGCAAATGTCCTTGTTGTGTACTTGAGCATCTTTTGGATATATGCCTAAGAGTGGTATAGCTGGGTCTTGAGGAATCACTATTCCTAATTGTCTAAGAAAGCGCCAAATTGATTTCCAGAGTGATTGTACAAGTTTGCATTCCCACCAGCAATGTAGGAGGGTTCCTCTTTCTCCACAACCTCTCCAGCATGCATTGTCACTAGAGTTTTTGATCTTAGCCATTCTGGTGGGTGTAAGGTGAAATCTCTATAGAATGGCAGAAAAAAACTTAAAGAAATGCTCAACGTCCTTAGCCATCAGGGAGATGCAAATCAAAACTTACTACATTTTTATTAGGTATTTCTCCATTCAGAAATAGCAAGTCATTTAATGCAATACTCAAACATGAAGGTACAGTGTGAATGTCATTGAAACACATTATTATTAAACAAAATACTGAAATTATTCAAACATTTCTAAACATCAGAATGACAGAAACATAAGCCATTTAAATGTATTATCACTTTTTTGTGTGAATAAAGCCAAGGTTTGCCATGCTGTGAAAATCACACACACTGGTTAGCAATGGTCTAGAATCAGGAAGGAAGGCAGAAGCCTGAAATTTTTGAGTCAATAATATGTGATTGTCCACTTGGTGCTCAAACACTCTACATCCACTTCTTCAGGTGGACCACATTCCTCTGCTCTCCACAGACCATTCTAAAACACTGCACATCCAGAGCTATCAGCGTCTGCATCCTTTCAGCCTGTTTTTTACATGGCACAGATAGAAACTGTCTCAGCAAAAACTCTGAGGGCTGATCTGTTCAGCAGTGAATTGTTTTCTGAATGTTAACCACCCAGCTTGTAGGCTATTTACCCTCCAATTACTTTATTTTCCACCTTTCAAAGAGCCCTAGTGTTGTAGAGCCATCATATCTTAGAGAAATTGAGGGGGGCAGCAAATCTCTGAGAACAATTTACCATATTCAGAATGAAAACGTGCTTCACTCTTTTTAACAATGGTTCTAACATGATAAAAGCTTAGTTTTAAAAACCACAGGAATCATTCATTTTCTCTGCTTTGTGAGGCTACTAAAATAAATGTTCTTTCTTCCCTGTGAAAAATCAAATGAGCTCTCTGATTTTTTTTCTTGTTTTATTTTTTTCATTGACAGCATGCTATTCTTTAAAAAAAATCATCTAAAAATGTATTTTCTTCAACAAGACAATACCAGTAACAACAATAACAAAATCTATTTTCTTTATAAGAGATAATTTGAACAACTCTTCAGAGGTACCTGAGCTGTCTGTCCTGGAAATTACTTGAAATTAATAGTTCACTTCAATTTTGTAGATTTAAGTGATAAGAATGCAACTTGCTTTTTTTTTTTTTTTGGTTTTCTGGGGCAAAAAAATCTTTGTCCATATTCATTCATTGCACATTGTATCATGAAGTTAGTTATTTATGTCTCTGTGTAAAACTATCCAATAAGACACTGCAGTGTAAATTACCTCACTGTGGAACTTAGTTCAGATATAGGAAGGACTTCAGTGCAACTTTACACAGAATCATTAAATGGGAAATGTAAATTTCACAAAAAAATGAAAGTTCTTTCTTTAGCATTAGAATCATAAATATCATGGTTTAGTAATATTGTCAATGTAAGCCACTATTTAATGTTAGAAGTAAACTTCCCATTTCATGGGTGCTATTAGAATATCTGAGACATGGATGGCAAAAACATCCAATCATTCACTATTCACAGTGTTGTTGCTAACCATTCCATCAATATCTGTGATGGTCCTCAAAGTTCTGTCACACACTGAGACATAAGGAGAATCAGATGGCTCTGTGAAATACATTACAGGTGTGTAACTCAAAGTCTGGGACACATCTACATTTTATATTTAGTTTCATACGTTTCCCCATAGAGAGCCATTATTTTTTCTTGTACTGTAAGAACCAAATCTTAATCTTTGAGTTTTACAAATATTGAAACAAATCTTACAAATAAGTTTCAGTCAATGTCTTTGCTCAGGAAACATGCAGAGGCGCAAAAACAAATGCACAGAGCTATCTATGAGAAAGCTTGAACAACACAGATCTTGTTTCCTTTTCTCACAAAATACATTTCCATTTCAAGTTTTAAAATTCCTTAAATTGCTAACATTTCTGGAGAATTAATTGTAAGAAGCCAGAATCACCATTCTCTTTCTCATACTCTTTTTTCATATTAATTACAGTTTATTTACTTTGTATCCCAGCTGTAGCCCCCTCCCTCATTCCCTCCAAATCCCACCCTCTCTCCCTTATCCCCTTCCTGTCCCTCTCTAAGTCCACTGATGGGGGAGGTCCTCTTCCCCTTCCATCTAATCCTAGCTTATGAGGTCTCTTCAGGGCTGGCTACAATGTCCTTTTCTGTGGTCTAGCAAAGCTGCTCCTTCCTCAGGGGTAGAGGGAGGTGGTCAAAGAGCCAGCCATTGAGTTCATGTTCCTGTTCCCCTAACTAGTGAACCCACTTGGATACTGAGCTACGATGGGCTATATGTGGATAGGGGTTCTTGATTGTATCCATTCATGGTCTTGGTTGGAGGAAAAGTCTCAGAAAAGACCCCTTGACCCAGATATATTTGGTCCTTGTGGAGCTCCTGTCCTCTCCTGGTCAAACTAACTCTCCCTTATTTCATATGATTCCCTGCACTCTGCCCAAGGTTTGGTGTAGTGCTAAATTAAGAATTCTCTGTAGAGGAATACAGAATGGCAGAGAAACACTTAAAGAAATGCTCAATGTCCTTAGCCATCAGAGAGATGCAAATCAAAATGACCCTGAGATTTCACCTGACACCCATCAGAATGGCTAAGATAAAAAACTCAAGTGACAACACATGCTGGAGAGGTTGTGGAGAAAGGGGAACCTTTCTCCATTGCTGGTGGTGATGTAAACTTGTACAACCACTTTGGAAATCAATGTTTCTCATACTCTTATCAGAGTCGTTAGGACCAAGACCTGTGATCTGTTAGTACCAGCAGGCAGCTCGGGCACTTATCCTCAGCAAACCAATGAAAGAAACAGGCAATGGTGAAAAACAAAATGAGGAAATTTGTTGCATATGACCACACTAGGAAAAGGAATATCTGAAGAGGTCCAGTGACACCCCCTTTAGTCCTTGTTTAGTGTCTTATTTAAAAGCTCAGGTTTAAATAGAGGGCAGGTGTGCACAGCTAAAAAGACTTGATTTAGGCATGGTTATGCCTATCACTGCCTCATCATTGTGTAGACTCAGAAATACAGTGCATAATAGTCAGATAAGTTCTTTCTCTGGCTGACAGCAGGCTTCAGCCTGCCTGTTCCTTTTCCACAATGAATTTCCTAGGTGTCCTGGTTAGTTTTAGGTCAAGTTTTATGTTAGTTTTATGACTCAAGCTAGGAACCTCAGTTGATAAAATGTACCCACAAGATGGGACCTGTGGGCAAGCCTGTGATGCATTTTCTTGATTGATAATTGGTATGTGAAGGCCCACATCATCCTGGACTGGTAGTGCTGGGTTCTATATGAAAGAAAGCTAAGCAAGATATAGGAGCAAGCCAAGAAGCAGAATGCCTCCATGGTCTCTGCATCAGTTTCTGCCTCTGGGTTCCTACCCTGAGGTCCCTCAGTGATGGAGTTTGACATGAGAGTTGTAAAGTGAAAGAAACCCTTTTCTTCCAAGTTGCTTTTGGTAATGGTGTTTTATAATAACAATAGAAATCCTAAGAGACTAGAGAAATTCTGATTTCTTAAATACCATTGGTTCTATAGTCTGGTAACTAAGGGAAGAGCACAAGTTTCTCTGTACAATATCTTCCCCCTGTTTTGACTGTTACAATATTTATACCTTTAGCTTTGTGTTATGATTTAACTTTTCATTTTAAAAAGGATTGCCATTCCCTCATTAGTCAGGAGCAGGTTACATTATTTAATTGCTTTGATTCAACATGTAATTTTTTCATGATCAAAAGTATGCAAAGCAAGATGCGAGGCTGCTTCATTTCCCACATGTTCTATTCTTCCGTGCACACAGAGCTGAGCTGTCACATGAATTTTTCATGGTTTTAAGTCATTAATATTTATTGAGTGCAGTGTGCCTGGCATTTTACAAGGCTGAAAGACACAAAGGTAAATAAGCTTACTCTCCTCAAACTTAAAGGAGAAGATACACAATAAATATAAGATAAAATGAGGTTTGTATCAGATACTAAAAGAACACAGGAAGATGTGCCTTCTCACTCAGCCTGGAGAGTCAGACTTCCTATTATTATTTTACACTCAATCTTATCCAAAATATTTCTCCACATATATATTCATGAATATATATTAATATATGATCATATGTTCATTTATGTGTGTGTTTGTGTGTGTGTGTGTGTGTGTGTGTACAGAACGGTCATATTCAAGTGGAAAAGGTTCTCTCCTTCCATCATCTATTTTTAAAGGTCCAAATTCACATTGTCAAGTATCTTAGTTACTGTTCTATTGTTGTGCTATGATGGATGACCACAACCAAAAGTAACCTGGGGAGGAAAGGGTTTATTTGGCTTAGCTGTTCACATCACTGTTCATCATTAAAGGAAGTCAGAAAAAGAATTCAAGTAGAACAGGAACCTGAAAGCAGCAGCTGATGGAGCCATGGGAGAAGGCTGTTTACTGGCTTGCTCAGACTTATTTATTATAAAATGCAGAACAACCAATCAGGGATAGCTTCATCCACATTGGGAGGAACCCTCTCACATCAGTCACTATTTAGAAAAATCCCTACAAGCCAGCGTACAGCCTGATCTTATTGAGGCATTTTCTCAATTGAAGCTCCCTTCTCTCAGATGACTTCAGTTTGTATCAAATCGACACAAAACTAGCCAGTACATTAGTCTTGGCTATAAATATTGTTTTTATTTCCTCTGACGAGGGAATGATATAACAGCCATTCCTAACCTTTTCTAGCTCTTTCTCAGCTCTCACTAACTGTTTCAATTCAGGTATTCTGGCCCAAACTCCTCTCCAAGCTGACTGATTCAAACTTGCTTCTCTCAGCTTCTGACTGAATTGCTCTGCCTGACCTCAAATTAATTCTGGCAATATGTTTTGATCTTTTTGTTCCTTCCCATTCTCTGGCTTGTTCTGTCTTCACCTGTGTCTATCTTTTTCTCTCTACAACATGTCTCTGTCAACCTATCCAAATTAAAATCTCTTCAGTAAAAAACTCTCTCTCCCTCGTCCGCTTTTAAGTATCTTCTCTTTCCTGTCCTCTTCTCACGAAAGTTAGGCACATCCTATATCCGACTCATTCTTTCAGTTTTTTCTCTGATTCATCACATTGTCCACCCCTCAATTAGAAGTCATTGTTTGGGATTAAAGGTGCATACTAAAGGCATATCTGTATTCCAGGCAGCAGGATTAAAGTTATGTATTCCAGCCAAAGGATTAAAGATGTGTACTAAAGGCATGTCTGTATTCCAGCCAGATCACACAGACTTGGGTCTTTGGATGTGACCCCTTGACACAGTAGCCATGTTTCTGGAGTAAAATTCCACTACACAAGTCAGAAAGCACCTTTACCTAATGGGCCACCTTGCCAGCCTTTTATTTTGTTATTTGAGATTGAGTCTAAGTAACCAAGGCTTACCTCCTATCCCCTCATCTAAATTAATTCTGAAGGAAAAGTGGAGACTTTACCTTAGTGAAAGCTAAAATTCAGAGTGTAAGACTGAAACTGGAAAAAGATAAGGGTAGAAGAATAAGCACATTAAAATTTATAAAGAACTCTTAGTACACACAAACACACATAAAATACATACATATGCACACATACATACATACATATGAACATACCACAAGTATATATATACATATACACACAATATACTCACATACACATATATACATATACATACATACTTATTAAAGAACATACACACATATGTACATACACAATACACACATATATACATAAATACATACAACACACATGTATAAATATACACACATATTCATATACATACAACACACACTATTTTATAAATAGATATTTATAAAAACGCATGAAAGAATTGGTTGAAGGTAAAAATTTTCTTAGAAAAAAGCCCTGACAGACTTAAAATAAACCATTATTTTCATAGCAAATACAATATTTTAACATAGATTTTGCTGGAAAGGTAGCATTTATGGCTAAAACTACCCCCAAAGTTACAAAGTTATGTTTCTGATAATACTAAGACACTAAATTCTATTATAGGGTATTTTTACCTTCCCAAAAGAAGCATGGAAGTAGAAGTTACTTTGGCAAAAAATGCATTAAGCTTAGGTGGTCAGTTTGATAAGAAAACAATTAGTTTTCTCAAATATTCACAGTAAGCCTAATGACAGTGTTGAGATAGAAAAAACAGGAAGGAGATGTGTGGATCAGAGAGCTGCTAAGGAGATAGACACCACAAGACTCAGTGACTGACAGCATGACAAGCGATGATGGCCAGACAGGAGATCAGATGGCCCCCCAGTGGCTAGACATGAGCTGAGGGTTACTGTGTGGTATTCTTCACAACAGTGAGTGAAGAAAGAACACAGTGGAGAAGAGAGATGGATTCCTCTGTGATATACATATTCTTGGTAATTGTCAAGCATTTGTTGGGCCATGCGTTTCTCTTAAATTCATAAAGCCAAACTGGAGAAGCATGAAGCATGGAAGCTTCATTCCAGAAGCTTCTTCTTGGCTAGTAGGTAATAAAAGAATTGCACAGTTGTGTAAGCTGCAGCTGATACACTTGCCCAGTTTCCCATAGCATCTTTGCATCTTTCCTCTATTCTTTGGAGAAAATTCTCTCCAAAGTAAATCAAATATACAGGAAAAAAATAATGAAATGCGTTCATGAAATATATCAGCTCTATCTACTGGTTTATTTCTGTATCTCAACCTTCACACTTTTTTCATTTTTATTTTATATTAATCACAGTTATGTACTTTGTATCCCAGCCATAGCCCCCACCCGCATTCCCTTCCTATCCCCCTCTTGCCTCCCTCATCTCCTCCCTGCACCTTTCCAAGTCCACTGATAGGGAGGACCTCCTCCCCTTCCACCTAACTCTAGCTTATCAGGTCTCTTCAGGAATGGCTGCAATGTCCTCTTATGTGGCCTAGTGAGGCTGCTCATCCCTTGGGGGATGGGAAGGTCGAAGAGCCAGCCATTGAGTTCATGTCCAAAATAGTCCCTGTTCTCCTTACTAGTGTACCCACTTGGGTATTGAGCTGCAGTTTGTTACATACAAGCATGGGTTCTAGGTTATAACCATACATGGTCCTTGATTGGAGAGACAGTCTCATAAGAGACCCCTGTGCCCTGATATATTTGGTCCTTGCAGAGCTCCTGACCTCTCCAGGTCATACTAACTCCCCCTTCTTTCATATGATTCCCTGCACTCTGCCATAGGGTTGGTTATGTTTCTTAATCTTTGCTTTGATACGCTGCTAGGAAGAGTCTTTCAGAGGCCCTCTGTGGTAGGCTCTTGTCCTGCTACTTGTTTTCTCCTACATCCAATGTCCGACCCATTTGACTTTCTAAGTGAGGATTGATCATCTTACCCCAGGTCCTCTTTCTTGTTTATCTTCTTTAGGTGTATAGATTTCAGTATGTTTATCCTATCTTATAGGTCTATATAAGTGAGAATATACCATGGGTGTCATTCTGCTTTTGGGATACCTCACTCAAGATGATCATTTCCAGGTCTACCATTTGCCTGCAAATTTCATGATTTCCTCATTTTTAATTGCTGTGTAGTATTCCATTGTGCAAAAGTACCACAATTTCTGTATCCATTCCTCAACTGAGGGACATCTGGGTTGTTTCCAGGTTCTGGCTATTACAAATAAAGCAGCTACGGACCTTCACACTTTTAAGACAATAAACTAAAGATACAGTTACAAAATCAAGAGGCAAAATTAAATCTGTGGCATCTCAAATTATGTTGTGTCATCTTCCTGTATTTTGCATAGCTTCTGTTAAAGTTCTAAAAAGGATAGATCTTACCATCTTAATTTTATTGCTAATCAAGCTTAGAACCCATTTACATGTTTTGTATAATGTTCAGAACAATGCAGATGATCCATTAACTTTGACATTTAAATAGAAATTTTAAATTTTTATTCTAGATTTTTTGAGACAAGTTATCAAGTATCTCAGATTGATCTTGAACTCACTGCATCATATCCACCTGTGTCTCTGGGAATGTAATTACCAGGTACCTCACTATGCCTTATTTATGGACTATGTCCTAAGAAATAATTATGACTTATAAAAATTAAAAGAGACAAAAACTAATGGACAGGACTCTCACAATTATGAAATGGAAATAAAAATAGAGAAAATCCTTTGGAGGAAAAACTTGTATTTAAGTAGTATACAAACAAGTCAGACTATTCTACACTTTTTTTCTTTTCTCCTTGCCTTCATTTCTTTTCTTAAATTTACTCACTTTACAGCCTGATTATAGCTGCCTCCCTCATCTCATCCTTCTCCCACCTTCCCTATCTCTTTTTCCCCACACCTCTCCCCTAGTCCTCAGAAATGGAGAGCTCTCTTCTTCTACCAACTGACCCTAACCTATCAATTCTCAACAGGACTGGCTGAATCCTCTTTCTCTGTGGCCTATAAAGGCCATTCTGCCAGGTGGAAGTGATGGAGGAGCAGCCGACAGATCCATGTCGGCGATGGCTCCTTACTAGGAAATCCACATGGAGACTGAGCTGTATATGGACTACATCTGAGCAGGGAGCCTAGGTCTTCTCCATGCATGGTCCTTGGTTGGTGCATCAGTATCCTCAGCTCCCCCTGGGCCCAGATTTGTTGGCTCAGTTGGTCTTCTTGTACAGTTCCTGTCCCCTGAGGGTCCTTCTAATCCCTACTACACACACTTTTCCAAAAGACTCCCTACATTCTGCCCAAAGTTTGGCTGTGAGTCTTAGCATTTGCTTCAATTCCCTAGTGGGTGGAGTCTTTCAGAGGACATCTATGATGGGTTCCCATCCTATTCCCTTGCTTCATCCACTACTGGTTCTTATTTTATTTGCCATTCTGAATGAGAATTAAGCATCCTTCTTACAGTCCTCCTTGTTACTTAGGGTTTTTTTTTTTAGGCCTGTGGATTGGAGTATGGTTATCCTGTATTATGTGTCTAATATTCACATATAAGTGAGTATATACATGTGTGTCTTTCTGATTCTCAGTTACCTAACTCAGGATGATCTTTTCCAGATCCATCCATTTGCCTGCAAATTTCATGATTTCCTTTTTTAATAGCTGAATAGTATTCCATTGTGTAAATGTACCACAGCATTTTTAACCATTTGTCAGTTGTGGAACATCTGGGTTGTTTCCAGATTATGGCTATTATGAATAAGCCGCTATGAAGACAGCTGAGCTAATGTCCTTGTTGTATGGTGGAACATCTTTTAGGTATATGCCCAGGAATGATACAGCTGGGTCTTCAGGTAGAACTGTTCTGAATTTTCTGACAAAGTGTCAGATTGATTTCCAGAGAAACTGTACAAGTTTACCCTTCTGCCAGCAATGGAGGAGCATTTCTCTTTCTCTATATCCTTGCCAAGATGGTCTGTCACTTGAATTTATGATCTTAGCCATTCTAGTGGGTGTAAGTGGACTGCCTACTCTCTTTGTATCTCCTCAATATAGTACTAGAAGTTCTAGCTAGAGGCATAAGGCAACTAAAGAAGGGGATACAAATTGGAAAGGAAAAACTCAAAGTATCACTGTTCACAAATAATAAGATTGTATACATAAGTGACCCCAAAAATTCTATCAGAGAACTCCTACAGCTGATAAGCACCTTCAAAGCACCTTCAGCAAAGTGGCTGGATACAAAATTAACTCAAAAAAAAAAAAAAATCAGTCGCCTTCCTGAACAACAAATGGCCTGAGAAAGAAATTAGAGAATCACCACCCTTCACATTAGCCACACACACACACACACACACACACACACACACACACCTCTTCGTGTAACTCATTTTTTAAAATTTTTTAGTTACAGTTTGTTCACTTTGTATCTCAGCTGTACTCCCTCCCCCATCCCTTCCCAATCCCACTGTCCCTCTTCTTCTTCTGTGTCCTTCCCCCAGTCCAATGATAGGGGAGATCCTCCTCCCCTTCCTTCTGACCCTAGGCTATCATGTCTCATCAGGACTGGATTTTTTTGTCTTCCTTTGTGCACTGGTAAGGCTGTTCCCCCATCAGGTGAAGGTGATCAAAGAGCCAGCCCATGAGTTCATGTCAGAGATGGTCCCCAGTCCTATTATTGGGGAACCCTCTTGGACACTGAGCTGCCTTGGGCTACTTCTGTGCAGGGGTTCTAAATTATCTCCATGCATGGTCCTTATTAGGAGTATCAGTCTTAGAAAAGACCCCCTGTACCTAGATTTTTTGGTTCTATTGCTCTCTTCATGGAGCTCCTGTCCCTTCCAGGTTTTTCTCTCTCCCTCCTCTTTCATAAGATTCCCTGTACTCAATATAGAATGGCAGAGAAACAGTTAAAGAAATGTTATACATCCTTACTCATCAGAGAAATGCAAATAAAAATGACATTGAGATTTCACCTTACACCCATCAGAATGGCTAAGATCAAAAACTCAAGTGACAACACATGCTGAAGAGGTTGTGGAGAAAAGGGAACCCTCCTCCACTGCTGGTGAGAATGTAAACTTGTACAACCACTCTGGAAATCAATCTGGCACTTTCTCAGACAACTAGGAACAGTGCTTCTTCAAGATCCAGCTATATCACTGCTAAGAATATATCCAAAAGAGGCTCAAGTACACAATAAGGACATTTGCTCAACCATGTTTGTAGCAGCTTTATTTGTAACAGCCAGAACCTGGAAACAACCCAGATGCCCCTCAACTGAAGAATGGATACAGAAATTGTGGTCAATCTACACAATAGAATACTACTCAGCAATAAAAAACAAGGAAATCATGAAATTTGCAGCTAAATGGTAGGAACTGGAAAAGATCATCCAGAGTGAGCTATCCCAGAAGCAGAAAGACACACACAGTATATACTCACTCATATAGACATATAATATAGGGTAAACCTACTAAAATCTGTACACCTAGAGAAACTAATCAAGAGGGAGGACTCTGGCTAAAATGCTCAATCCCCATCCAGAAAGGCAAAGAGGATGGGCATCAGAAGAAGGAGAAAACAGGGAACAAGTCAGGAGCCTGTCACAGAGGGCCTCTGAAAGGCTCTGCCCTGCAGACTATCAAAGCAGATGCTATGACTTATGGCCAACCTTTAGGCAGAATGCAGAGAATCTTATGAAAGAAGTGGGAAATAGTAAGATCTAAAGAGGACAGAAGCTCCACAAGGAGAGCAACAGAACCAAAAAACCTGAGCACAGGGTTTTCCCTGAGACTGATACTCCAACCAAGTAACATGAATGGAGATAACCTAGAACCCCTGCACAAACGTAGCCCATGGCAGTTCAGCCTCCACAGGGACTGAATTGATTGGCCTGCTCTTTTATCACCTCCCCCTGAGGGGGGAGCAGCCACTCCTGATAAGACCTAATAGACTAGGATCAGAAGGAAGGAAAAGAAGACCTCCCCTATCAGTGGACTTGGGGAGGGTCATGAGTGGAGAAGGGGGAGGAAGGGAGGACTTGGGAGGGGAGGAGGAAAGGTGCTACAGGGGATACAAAGTGAATAAAGCACATTTAATATTTTTTTTAAATTCCCTGTACTCTGCCCAAAATTTGGCTATGCATCTCAGCATATGTTTTGATACCCTCCTGGGTGGAGTCTTTCAGAGGCCCTCTGTGATTGGCTCTGCCCCATTCCCTATTTTCTCCCTCTTCTGATGTCCATCTCATTTGCATTTCTGAATGAAGATTGGGCATCTTACCCAGGGTCCTCCTTGATTAGCTTCCTTAGGTGGACAGATTTTAGTATGATTATGCCATGTTATATGGTTAATATGCACTTATAAGTGAGTATATACCATGTGGGTCTCTCTGCTTCTGAGATACCTCACTCAAGTTGATCTTTTCTACATCCTACCATTTGTATGCAAAATTCATGATTTCTTTGTTTTTAATTGCTGAGTAGTATTCCATTGTGTAAATGTACCACAATTTCTGTATCCATTCCTCAATTGAGAGACATCTGGGTTGTTTCCAGCTTCTGGCTATTACAAATAAAGCTGCTACAAACATGGTTAAGCAAATGTCCTTATTGTGTACTTGAGCCTCTTTTGGATATATGCCTAGAAGTGGTATAGCTGGGTCTTGAGGTAGCACTATTCATATTTGTCTGAGAAAGCATCAGATTGATTTCCAATGTGGTTGTACAATTACATTCCTACCAGCAACGACGAAGGGTTCCTCTTTCTCCACATCCTCTCCAGCATGTATTGTCACCCGAGTTTTTGATCTTAGCCATTCTGATGGGTATAAGGTAAAAATCTCAGGGTCATTTTGATTTGCATTTCTCTGATGAGTAAAGATGTTGAGCAATTCTTTAAGTGTTTCTCGGGCATTAGATGGTTCTCTATTGAGAATTCTCTGTTTAGCTCTGTACTCCATTTTTTGTGTGTGCTATAAGTTTTTTTTCTTTTTTCTTTTTTTTTTAATTTACTTATTTTTGTATCAATCACAAGTTAGGTACTTTGCATCCCAAGCATAGCCCCCTCCTTCATTCCCTCCCGCCCTCCCCCTCCCTCCCTCATCTCCTCCCCGCCCCCTCCAAGTCCACCAACAGGGGAGGACCTCCTCCACTTCCATCCAACCCCAGCTCACCCTGTCTCCTCAGGGCTGGCTGCAATGTCCTCCCCTGGGATCTAGCCAGTCTGTCATTCCCAGGCTTGTATGGGGGAGGGTC
>JAQQSO010004203.1:0-12971 GCA_028658305.1 Pachyuromys duprasi | reverse complement strand
GAATGAGATCCACTGCGTGAGGATTAGGTCAAGAACAGCAAGCAGAGCCTGCAATACCAGTCATCATCTTCATGGCATTCGTCATCAATGAAGTAGTCCCAACCTTAGTGCACAGACTTGGATGGTTGAACACAAAACTGCTGTCCTGACAAAGCTATAGGTGCCCACCATACTCTTGGTGTAGTGTTCAGATTCCTGAACATCCTCTTGAGGATGTCATGTATGATATGGTTAATTTCGGTTGCTGTTGTTGTCTTCTGGGTGGTGTTGTTTTCTTTTAAGTTTAGGTGTGGACATCTTGATATTTTATTTTTATGGTATTCATCTACTGACATTAAAACCAGCAACAACCAAATGCTTACATATTTCACATTTTCTGCTTTATTTGGAAATCACAATTTATGCATATCTTCTTCCTTTTTGTTTCAAAAACAAACTGCTATGTAATTCTATTTTACAAATGTAATTATTTTATCCAGTATTCATGTGAATATATATTTTATGTGCAAAAAAAGATAATCGCAAAACTCAGCATAGTCTGTCCCTGTAATCCCAACATTCAGGGTCCCAGGTAGGAAGACTGTGAACTCCAAGTGAGCCTGGGCTATATAGTACAACCCTATCTCAAAACTACTGTATTAACAGATACAGATTTAATAAAATCATTACAAATAATGCTTTCCTGCCATGAAGACTTTAATTTTTTATTGATGTGTATGTGTGTGTGTGTGTGTGTGAGAGAGAGAGAGAGAGAGAGAGAGAGAGAGAGAGAGAGAGAGAGAGAGAGAGAGAAATGATAATGTATGAGAGCTACACATGTGGAAGGCAAGAGAGACTTCCATTGAGTTAGTTTTCTCTTCCCACCTGGTCAAACTCTGGTTGCCAAGCTTTGCAAATTACAATATTGCATCTTTATCTTCTGAGACATCTTGCTAAACCAAGACTTTAAACATTTTTGCTGAATTTAATATGTGGTGACACCGAGAGTAAAACTGAGTCCTTGTGGACAGAATGTGTGTGTGTATGTATGCAAAATAAATACATATAGGGAACTCTCAACCAGTGCCTGCTTTTAAAGATCCAATTTGCACACTAAGCTGGAGAACAGTGACTGCACAGTGACCCACAGACTGATCTGTGGGCCCCAAAGCATCAGTGTCTGGGTCTCCCAATTGAGAGGAGACCCCACAGTGATGAAAACAAATGGGTCTGATCTCAGGTTACCCAACTAATCCCCCTGAAAAGTTCCTGAATCCCTGCTGGCATATGGCCTCCATTATCTAACTACATGCCTGAGCGCTGTGATTACTGTCCCAAACTGAACTGTCCCAAACAATAGTTTCTGACTCTCCCATTTGAGAAGACACACAACAGGTCTAACTTCAGGTCACCAGGCTAATCCTGAGAAAAGTTCCCAGGTTCCTGCCAATTCACCTGCACACTGATCTCACTGGCCAGTGAATGTTTTCTGGGTACCAGGGCAAGAAGCTCCAGCCTCAGGACCTGCTGATGCCTAGGAACCACAGGAGCCAACCTAGACACCATGCCAAAGCTTAACTTGCCTTTATAGGGAAAGTTACCAAACCTTTGGGTTCTCTAGTTCTCCAAGATATATGGGCCCAACAAGCATAGTGTCTGAGCACAGTGTCTGGGCAGCTGCAGCTCATTAATCTCAAAGCAAAAATCCCCATGACAGGGCAGCTGTCTCTGGGACTTCTCCTGTTGAGACGAGAGCCCCTGACCTCCTAAGGAGTCCAGATAATCCACAGGATCATACATGTGAGGAGAGCCTTGGAAAATCCCTGAGAACCACCTGACATTCAGAGACATTACTCACTAATTAGAGGAGGGCTCCTGTGGAAACATCATCTAGTTTCCTGCCCAGGACTGTTCATACACTGCCCCTCAAAAATTCTAGTGGGCACCAGAAACTACCAGCCAATGCCAGGGACAACCAGATGGCTAAAGGCCAGCATAAAAACACAATCAACAAAAGCCAAAACAATATGGCATCAAGAGAATCCAGTTATCCCAAGGCAATCAGCCCTGAGCATTCTAACACAACTGAAATAAAAGAAAATGACCTTAACTCTATGCTTATGAAGATGATAATAGAGAAAAATGAATAAAATCTGTAAAGAAATACAGGACAATACAGTCAAACTGATTGAGACCTTTAGAGAGGTCTGTAGAAAGGAAATGAATAAATCACTCAAAGAAATACAGGAACTCTAACAATTTAGGTGAAGAAAATCAATAAAACAGTGCAAGATCTGAAGATGGAAACAGAAACAATAAAGAAAGCATAAACTGAAGAAATCCTGCAACGAGAGAACTTAGAGAAGAAAACGGGAACTACAGAGTTAAACATTGCCAACAGATTATAAGAGATGGAGGAAAGAATCTCAGGTGTAAAAGATACATTGAAAAATTGGTGCATCCATCAAAGAAAATGTGAAATATAAAAAATTCCTGACAGCAAACATCCAAGAAATCAAGGACACCATGGAAATACAAAATCTAAGAATAATAGGAATAAAGTAAAGAGAAGACTTAGAACTCCAATGCCCAGACAATATTCTCAACAAAATCATAGAAGAAAATTTCCCTAATTTAAAGAGGTGTCTATAAGCATAGAAAAGGACTACAAAACACCAAATAGACTTGACTAGAAAAGAAAACCCTCCTGCAACATAATGATCAAAGTACTAAATGTACAGAATAAAGAAAAAAGATTAAAACTTGAAAGGGAAAAGGCATTTTTACATTTGTGATTGTAACTTACAATGACAAACCTATCAGAATCACACCTGACTTTTCAGCAGAGACCATAAAAGCCAGAAGGGCCTGGCCAGATGTCTTGCAAACCCTAAGAGACCACTGAAGCCAGCAGAGACTACTATACCCAACAAAACTTTCAATCACTGTACATGGAGAAAACTAGATATTCCACTACAAAAAAAAAATTAAACAGTACCTATCCATGAATCCAGCCCTAGAGAAGAAACTAGAAAGAAAACTCCAACACAAAGACACTGACTATACTCAGGAAAAAAAAGGAAATAAGTAACTTTGCTACAGCAAACTAAAAGTAGACAAGCACACAAACACACTACCACAACCAACATCAAAATAAAATGAATTAACCATAACTGGTCATTAATCTCTCTCAACTTCAGTGGACTCAACTCTCTAATAAAGAGACACAGGCTAACAGAATGGATGAGTAAACAGGACCCAACATGTTGCTGCATACAAGAAATATGCCTCAGCCACAAAGATAGACATTACCTGAGAATAAAGGGCTGGAAGACGGCTCTCCAAGAACACAGGTCCAAGTAGCAAGCTGGAGTAGCCATTCTAATATCTAATAAAATAGACTTTCAACCAAAATTAATCAAATAGATGAGGAAGAACACTTCATACTTATCATACTTATACATCATCTTGATGTAATTTTCAATTCTGAACATCTCATTTGCCCAAATACAAGGGCATCCACATTAGTAATAGAAACATTAATAAAGCTTAAACCACACCTCAGTCCCCTCACATTAATAGTGGGAGACTTCAAAGTCACAATCTCATTAAAGGACAGCTCAAAGAAACAGGAACAGAAATAATAACACTGCCATGAACCAAATGGACCTAATAGAGACCTACAGAACTTTTGACCCAAACACAAAACAGTATGCCTTCTTCTCATCAACTCATGGAACCTTTTCCAAAACTGACAACATAGTAGGTCGGAAAGCAAGCCTGAACAGATACAAGAAGATTGAAATAGCAATACCTTATATCCTATCAGTTAACCATGAACTTAACGTGGACCCCAAAACAACAGAAATAACAAAAAGCTGACATACACACACACACATGAAAACTGAACAATTCTCTATTCAATGACAATTTGCTCATGGAAGAAAAAAAGAAAGAAGGAAATTAAGAACTTCATAAAATTCAATGAAAATGAAGACACAATGTACCCAAACTTAGAGACACATTGAAAGCAAAGAGGTACTACGAGGAAAGTTCATAGCACCGAGTGCCTTCATAAAGAGATTTGAGAACTGTCATACAAGCAACTTAATAGGGCACCTGAAAGTGGAAGATAAATAAGAAGCAAACATACATAAGAGGAATAAAGGCTTGAAATAATCAAACCTAGGACTGAAATCAATAAATTATTTTTAAAAAATGGAACAATTCCAGGAATCAATGAAACCAAGAGCTGTTTCTTTGAGAAAATCAACAATATAGACAATCCCTTAGCTAAACTAACTAAAAGGTAGCAAGACACAATCCAAATCAACAAAATCAGAAATGAAAAGGGAAAAGTAGAAACAGACACTGAGGAAATCCAAAGAATCATTAGGTCTTACTTCAAAAGCCTATATTCCACCAAATTTGAAATTCTAAATGAAATGGAAAATTTTTTGATAGATTTTACTTACAAAAGTTGAATCAAACTCACTTATAAGTGGATACTAGACCTATAATATAGGATAAACATACTAAAATCTGTACATCTAAAGAAGCTAAGCAAGAAGGAGGTCCCTGGATAAGATGATCAATCCTCACTCAGAAAGACAAACTGGATGGACATTGGAAGAAGGAGAAAACAGGAAACAGGACAGGAGCCTACTTCAGAGGGCCTCTGAAAGACTCTACCCAACAGGGTATCAAAGCAGATGCTGAGACTCTTAACCAAACTTTGGGCAGAGTACAGGGAATCCTATGAAAGAAGGGGGAGATAGTGGGACCTGGAGAGGGCAGGAGCTCCACAAGGAGAGCAACAGAACTAAACTATCTGGGCCCAGGGGTCTTTTCTGAGACTGATACTCCAACCAAGGTCCATTCATGGAGAGATCAGGGATACAAGACCCATAACTGAACATAGTAAAGGCAATACACAGGAAGCCTATAGCAAACATCAAACTAAAGGAAGAGAAACTTAACTCAGTTCCACAAAAATCAGGGAAAATACAAGGCTACCCACTCTCTCTAAGTACTGCAAGTCCTAGACAGAGCAATAAGACAACTAAAGGAGATCAAGGGGATACAAATTAGAAAGAAAGAAGTCTAAGTATCACTATTCACAGATGATATGATAGTATACATCAGTGACTCCAAAAATTCTGCCAGTGAACCCCAACAGCTGAAAAACACCCTCAACAAAATCGCTGGATACAAAATTAATTCAAAAAATTCACTAGACCTCTTATATCCAAAAGACATTCAGGCTAAGAAAGAAATTAAGGAAACTACATCCTTCACAATAGCCACAAATAATATTAGGCATATTGGTGTAATTCTAACCAAGCAAGTGAAAGACTTGTATGAAACAAACTTCAAGTCTCTGAAGAAAGAAACTGAAGAAGATATCAGAAGATGGAAAGGTATCCCATGCTCAGGGATGGGTAGGATCAGCATAGTAAAAATGGTCATCTTACCAAAAGCAATCTACAGATTCTATGAAATCCCCTCAAAATACCAACACAACTCTTTACAGAAATTGGGAGAAAAATTCCCAACATCATATGGAAAAACAAAAAACCCAGAAGACCTAAAACAACCCTATACATACATACATACACGTGCGCCCGCACGCACGCACGCGCACACACACACACACACACACACACACATACACACACACAACACACATCTTCAGGAAGTATCTCCATCCCTGATTTCAAGCTGTACAATAAAGCAACAGTAAGTAAAACTGCATAGCCGTGGCATAGACTCAGACTGTTGGATCAACAGAATCTGATTGAAGACCCAGAAATTAAGCCACACACCTATAGACACATGATTTTCTTTTTACAAAGGAGCCAAAACCATACAATTAAAAAAAAGCATCTTCAACAAATGGTGCTTGTCTAACTGGAAGTATACATGTAGAAAAATGCAAATAGATCCATATTTATCACTCTTCACTAAACTAGAGTCCAAGTGAATCAAAGACCTCAACATAAAACCAGACACACTAAATCTACTAGAAGAAAAAGTGAGGAAGAGCCTTCAACTCATTGGCCCAAAAGACAACTTCCTGAACAGAGCACTAACAGCTCAGTCTCTAAGATCAATAATTAATAAGTGAGACATCATGAAACTCAAAAGCTTCTGTAAAGCAAAGGACATTGTCAATAGAACAAAACTGCAGCCTACAGATTGGGAATTTTTTTTCCCCAACCCTACATCAGACAGAGAGTTAATATCCAAAATATATGAAGAACTCAAGAAATTAAACACCAACAAAGCAAGTAATCCAATTAAAAATGAAGTACAGAGCTAAGCAAAGAATTCACAACAGAGGAGTATTGAATGGCAGAGAAACATTTAAAGGAATGATCAACATCCTTAGTCATCAGGAAATGCGAATCATAATGACTTTGAGATTCTATCTTACACCCATCAAAATGGCTAAGATAAAAAACTCAAGTGACAACACATGCTGGTGTGGATGTGGAGAAAGGGAAATCCTCCTCCATTGCTGGTGGGAGTGCAAACTTATATAGCCTCTCTAGAAATCAATCTGGTTCTTTCTCAGAAAACTGGGAAAAGTGATTCCTCAAGACCAAGCTATACCACTCTTGGGCATATACCCAAAAGATGTTCTACCATACAACAAGGATATTTGCTCAAATATGTCTATAGCAGCTTTATTCATAATAGCCTGAATCTGGAAACAACCTAGATATCCCTCAACCAAGGAATGGATACAGAAATTGTGGTATATCTACACAATGAAATACTATTCAGCTATTAAAAACAAATAAATTCTGAAGTTTGTGGGCAAATGGATGGGACTAGAAAACATCATCCTGGTTGAAGTAACCCAGAACCAGAAAGAAACACATGGTATATGCTCACTTATAAGCAGATATTAGTCATATAATATAGGATAACTATACTACAATCCACAGACCTAATGCAGTTACATAATAAGGAGGACCCTAGGGAGGATGCTGAATTCTTTCAGAAGGGCAAATAGAATAGACACTACAAATGGCTGAAGAGAGGGAACAGGATGGGAGCCTACCACAGATGATCTCAGGAAGATTCCACCAAGTAGGGGATCAAAGCAGATGCTAAGACTAACAGCCAAACTTTGGGCATAGCTCAGGGAGTTGAATGGGGGATACAAGGATCCAGAGGGGACAGGAACTCTACAAGGAGACCAACAAAGCTAACAAATCTTGACCCAGGGGACCTCCTACAGAGACTGATTCAACAACAAAGGACCATGCACGGAGAGGATCTAGACCTCTTGCTCACATAAAACCCATAGGCAGCTCAGTCTCCAAGTGGATTCCCAATAAAGGGAGCAGGCAATGCCTCTGTCATGGACTCTGATGCCTCCTCTTTGATCATTTACACCTGGAAGGAGGCCTTTCCAGGCCACAGAAGAAGGTACAGACGGTTCTAATAAGATTTGCTAGGGTGTTGTCAGATGGTAGGTGAAGAGGATTCCCCTTTCTGAGATCAAGGGAAGAGGGATAGGGAGGAAGAGGGAGGGAGAATGGGACTGGGAGGAGACAAGAGAGGGGGCTACAGTCTGGATGTAAAGTGAAAAGTATAAAATATAATAAATAGATATATTTTTTAAAAAAAGACTCAGTTCACCAAACTAATCCTAAAATTTTTGCAGACAGTGAATGTTTCTTAATGTGTTTGCTGTTGTTGTTTTCTTATACATATATTTTATGTTATTTTTTAGTATGAATATATGTGTGTGTTTATGTGCTGTGTATGTGCACATGAGTGTGGGTACCCATAGGGTCCAGCAGAGGGCATCAAATCCCCTCTAGTTGGAGTTCATGTGGGTGCTCATAGGGTCCAGCAGAGGGCATCAAATCCCCTCTAGTTGGAGTTCTAGGTGGTTTTAACAGCCCAATGTGGGTACAGGAAGTAAAACTCAGATCTTCTAAAACACTGAACTTCTGAGCTATCTCTCCAGCCTCTTCCTCAAGGGTTTTCATCCCTTATGACTCACACAGTGTTCATCAAAGATTCTAATGACCAAATCATGCCCTAAGTTAATGCATGTGACAAATCATGCCCTAAGTTAATGCATGTGACCGGCACAACTTTAGAGATCTGTGACCAGTTAAAGCAACCTCTTATATAAAAATTATTCCCATGTCATAGACTGGCACCAAAATTATTAAGAATGTACTTCATTACACTTCTTCCTCAAGTGGCTTCTAATACTTCCTGGGGAAGAGGAAGAGACTTACATCATCAAGATATTTCTTGTTACTATGAGGGATGTAAGTATGGTAAGTATATCCTAGTGGGTCTGCTGATTCTTTCCAAAATTGTACTTCCTTGCTCTTTAATACTTGTTGGCCAGATGGAGAAACATTGTTTCGAATGAACTGAGAGGAGGGTAGATGATTATTCTGGGTGTTTGGATATGGGTCCTTGGTAGCTTCTTGTTTCAAATGTGGGCAGCAGTGATGGGGGAGGCATAAGTCCTCCAGGCTCTTGACAGTGAATGGACGCACACCCCAATATCTCATTTTATTTCACAGGCTTCATTCTTTGTCCACTGATAGGATGTGTATTGACTTTGTGGAACTACTGCAGAGAGCTGTAAATGATGCATTTAATGAAATATCCTTGCCTTGCACTCTGAGAGAAAATGCAAACAGCGTCTTGTAGTCGCTGCTGGACTACAAGTGATGAAGGTTGTAAGATAACATTCAGCTACCTCACCAACACAACCATGTGCCAACTGGAAATGCCTCAATAGTGTATGATCAAGAATACATTAACTAATATTTTAATCATATTCATTTCCTATGACCTCTCCTTTCCCTGTCCTAGTCATCCTATACTCTTAAAGACTGGTGCCTCTTTTGTCAGAATGCCCCAAATCCTGAATCCTGAAAAGATATACAGAAGGATTTGGGAAGATTACTCTACAGGGAGAAATCACATTAAAATTTTTATTTTCTGTGGAGCTGTATGGTTGTTGACCATATTTGTACTTTATCATTTAATATCAAGTTCTGAAAAAGGTTATTTTACTCCAAGCCACCGCCGCAACTTTAATAACAAAACAATCAGGACATCACCTTTTATAGCAACACAAACTGATGAAGTCCATTTGAAACAGGAGCCACATGGGCAGATCCTGGCTAAGAGGTAAGCAGATTATTTCTAGGGCTCCAGGATTCCTGCACTGTCCTTCGTACCAATAATAAAGAGGTTCTGTCACCTGACTCCATATTCTTCAGGGTGACCACAAAGGATGCCCTGGCTTGCCAAGCATGCCTTTCTTGCTGCAGGCTGACTCACAGTCCTCCAGCTGGTGTGTTAGAAGGTGCCCCCACACTGAGCAGCCTGGAAACCACAGACACAGTGCACAGCCAGTCACAGCCACAGGTCAGGCAGCCCATGACTGTTCCAGCTTGCTTTGCTTTGTGTCCTGCTGAACTTGAACTTCAAGGGCTCAGAAAAAGAAGGCTCGATGACAACAGCAAGCAGGTGCATTTGTCTGCCCCCACACACAACCCCAGCAGCTTGCCTTGTATCTCCTGCTTAGCAGATTGCTAGATCGCATATGGACACATTATCCAGGACCCTGTCATTCCTAGGAACAGGAGCTCCTATGATATTCTTGTTTTCAAATGTTCCTCTAAAAACTCTAGCTCAGTACCTGGTTTGTTTTTGTCTCTTGTCATTACTAATTGCTCTGTGAATTAAAGCTTTCTTGAGTATTTAATATCACTGGACTAAATCCTATGGGTGATATTGGGTTGTTCTCTGGTTTGGGCAAATTTCAACTAGTAGATCAAATTTTCCAGTACAGGGAAAATATTATCTTGATGACAACTAAAGATCTAGTAAATTCTGATGGGAAAAGTAAAAGCCAACCATGCTCAAGCTGCTGTTTAAATGCAATACTTGGTGGGCAAGCTTGGTGCTGTGTGGTATGCTTGTTCAGAAGTGGTCATTCATTGTTTTCCATTTATGTCTAACTCTGACAGGTTTCCTGATCCCAGGATGGCATGCTGCACCTCAGTCACCTTGGAGCACTGAACTATCAGAGGACCTAATTAAAATTGTGTTGAACTGTGCAGGCCCAGCCCAGTCAACAGTTTCATTGAAATAGGGCCTTATCCCTCCTTTTTGAACTGATAGTTAGTGACAGATTCTGGGAGGGGGAAATATTTTCACTTATGCACACACTGATAAACCCACCAGAATCCAAATGGATAGTTCCAGAGCCACACCAATAGCAGATCACCAAACAAATCCAAATGACAGGGATGTGGGCAAGCAATTTGTAAGGAAAGGGAGGTTGGTAAGGGGAGAAGGCAGTTAAAAGGAGGTGAGTGATAGTGTAATCAGAATGCATTATATACATGCATTACCTATTCCCCCTTCCTCCCTTTCCTCTTCCCCTCTCTCTTTCGCAGCAGAAAAGGGAGCTCCTTCCTCCCTTTATATCAAAATCCCCAGCACACTTCCTCAGGACTGAGCATATCCTTATCCCTTGAGGCCGGGCAAGGCAGCCCTGCCAGGGGGAATTGATCCAAAAGCAGGCAATAGAGTCCATGTTAGAAACAGCTCCCCTGCCTCCACTTGCCAGGTGACCCATATGAAGGACAAAATGCCCATTGGCCCACATATGTTCAGGGGGTCCAGACCATGCATGCTCCTGAGTTGATGTCTCAGTCTCTGAAAGGCCCCATGGAACTGGGTTAGTTGTCTTTGTTGATCTTCTGAGGTTTCTGTGCGCTCCAGGTTCTTCCATCTTTCCACCAGCACTTCCACAGGAACCCCAAGGCTCTGACTCGTGCTTGGCTGCAAGTCCCACCATCTGTCTCAATCCACTGCTGGATGGAGCCTCCCAGATTATCAGTCAAGTTTGACTCCTGTCTGCAAGCATAGAAGAGTGTCATTATTAGTGTCAGATCCTGGCTCTCTACTGTGGGGTGGGTCTCAGGCTTAGCCAATGTTTGGACTGTCCCTCAATCCTTGTTCCCTCATACCTGCACTTCTTGTAGGTAGGGTAATTTTGGGATCATAGGTTTTGTTGGGGGAGGAGAGTGGTTGCGGTTCCCCTCCTTCCACTAGTCCTACCTGGCTAGAAGGTAGTCACTTCAGTTTTTATGTCACCCCACCTCCCATTAGGAGTCTCAGCCAGAGTCACATCCATGTCCTCCCAGGAACCTACCATGTCACAGGCCTCCAGCTTGACAAAGAGATGTCCCCTTCAGTTTCCCTTCTTGTTCCCAGCCCTCTCACCTCCCACCCCTGTTCTCCCAACATCTGATCCTCAACCTGCTTCCCTCCCCTTTCTATCTCCTGCCCAGTTCCCTCTCCTCATACACTTATGCTATCTATTCTGTTACCCCTTCTAAGTGACATGCTGGCACTCTCCCTTGGGCCCTCCTTGATACTAAGCTTCTTTGGGTTTGTGGACTGTAGTATAGTTACCCTATACTATAGGTCTAATATCCACTTATAAGTGAGTACATACCATGTGCATCTTTCTGGGTCTGAGTCACTTCACTTAAGATGATCTTTTCTAGTTCCACCAATTTTCCTGCAAATCTCATTATTTCTTTGTTTTTAATAGCCGAGTAGTATTCCATTCTGTAAATGTACCACAATTCTGTATCCATTCTTCAGTTGAGGGGTATCTAGGTTGTTTCTAGATTCTGGCTATTATGAATAAAGTTGCTATGAACATAATTGAGCAAATGTCCTTGTATGCTGGAGTAGGAGTGGTACACTATAGCTGGATCTTTAGGTAGAACTACTACCAATTTTCAGATAAAGTGTTAGATTGATTTCCGGAGAGACTATACAAGTTTGCACTCCCACCAGCAGTGGAAAAGGGCTCCCTTTCTCCACATCCTTACCAGCATGTGCTGTCATTTGAGTTTTTAATCTTAGCCATTCTGACTGGTACAAGATGGAATCTTAGAGATGTTTAGATTTGCTTTCATTTCTCTCATGGCTAAGGGCATTGAGCATTTCTTTACATGACTCTCACCCATTCAAGATTCCTCTCTTGTGAAATCTTGGTTTAGTGCTGTAGCCCATTTTTAATTGGATTATTTGATTTATTGATGTTTAATTTTTTTAAGTTCTTTGTATATTTTAGATATTAGCCCTTTTTTCTGATGTAGGGTTGGTGAAGAACTTTTTCCATTCTGTAGGCTGATGCTTTGTTCTATTGACAGTGTCTTTTGACTTACAGAAGCTTCTCAGTTTCACGATATTCCATTTTTAATTGTTGATTTCATAAACTGTGCTCTTGGTGTTCAGTTCAGGAAGTCATCTCCTATGCCAGTGAGTTCCAGACTTTTCCCCACTTTGTCTTCTAATAGGTTTAGAGAGTCTAGTTGTATGTCAAGGTCTTTGATCCACTTGGACTTGAGTTTTGTACAGGGTGATAAATATGGGTCTTGCATTTTTCTATATGTAGACATCCAGTTAAACCAGAATCATTTGTTGAAGATGTTTTCTTTTTTCTATTGTATGGTTTTGGCTTCTTTGTAAAAAATCAAGTGCCCATAGGAATGTTGATTTATATCTGGGTCTTCAATTCTGCTCCATAGATCAATCTGTCTGCTTTTAGGCCAATACCAAGCAGTGATTTTTTTTTTACTATTGCTCGATAGTATAACTTAGGATCAGGGATGTTGATATTGTCAGAAGTTTTCTTACTGTACAGAAATGTTTTGGCTTTCCAGGGTCTTTTATTTTTCCATCTGAAGTTAATAGTTGCTCTTTCCATGTCTGTAAATAATTGTGTTGAAAATTTGATGGGAATTTCATTGACTCTGTAGAGGGCTTTTGGCAGGATGGCTATTTTTACTATGTTAATCCTACTGATCCATGAGCATGGGAGATCTGTCTATCTTCCAAATTTTTTTTCAGTTTCTTTCTTCAAAGACTTGAAGTTTTTATCATATAGGTCTTTCATTTGCTTAGCTAGA
>JAQQSO010004202.1:0-12972 GCA_028658305.1 Pachyuromys duprasi | reverse complement strand
TTTTTTGAATAGTATTGTTTGTTTCTAATTGATTGATTTCAGCTCTGAGTTGATTATTTCCAGCTGTCTGCTCTTCTTGGGTGTATCTGCTTCTTTTTTTTCTAGAGCTTTCAGTTGGGCCATTAAGTTGCTTATATTAGATTGTTTCAAATTTCTTCTTGAAGGCACTTAGTGCTATGAACTCTCCTCTTAGCACTGCCTTCATTGTGTCCCATAAGTTTGGGTATGTTGTGCTTTCACTTTCATTGAATTCTAGGAAGTATTTAATTTCTTTCTTAATTTCTTCCCTAACCAAGCTGTCCTTGAGTAGCTAATGGATATTTTAATGCAGTGAGGCCGTCATTCATTTTTAAAAATCACATCTCTCTCAGTACTTGCCTCTGAAACATTATTGACAGTGTTGGAAATACAATTCATGAAATATTTCTTGTTTCACTCCTAGGATTCATGCCAGCAACTCTTTTGGGTAGCAAATCAACTTTTTAATCTAAACTTTTCCTCAATCAGTACCTTTTAATTAATATTTGCTTTAAATAATTATTAGTACCATTGTGTAAGTTCTTCTATCATTTAACAGTCAGTGCACCTACCCAAACTCATTACTCTCATACTCGTATGGATACTGTTGTAGCAACCATCACTTCTGCTCTGAAACATTTTTGTTTCTGTCATTGTGTTGCATAAAAATACTTTCTCACAAATGCTGGCATCCTATTCATTTAATGCTAACTTAGATTTCGAATGTATCTGTCAATTATTTGAGCGTAAATGGGAATCAACCTTACACTCCTCTGCATAAGCATAATGAATGCAAAACCATTTCTTTCAATCTGGCTGAAGTTTAGAGTCATCTGGGAAGTTTAAAAATAATATAGATGCCCAGATTCTACCCAGAGGCTCTCATTTGATTGCTGTGGTGAGTTTTAGGTATCTTTAATATTAATCTCTTATTGATTCTAATGTACAAATCAGGATGTAAACTATGTTCTATACACTTACCAATTGTAAAAAAAAAGTCCATAGGTACTATCTTCAAATTAAGGCAAGAAATGAATATGCATTCTAAAACCGTACTATATGAAAAGTGTTTTACATGTTTTACTCTTATTTTCTTAAATCTATCTATTCTATTAAAATATTTATTCGGTGTTTAATAAGTTCTCTACTGTACATTGAAAAATATTTATTTTTATACTCACCGTAGTTGGATTAAAATTTGACTGTACCAGATTTGTTAGGCTTGACACATTTGCAAATCAAAAAAACCACATTGCATTATTAGGAAGAATACCTCTAAAATTAAATCAAGATGCAAAAAAAAAAAAAAAACTAGCATAGCTTAACTTGAGACCTTGTTGCATCAAAACAGACTACATGTTGCTGGCAAGTATTTTGGATTTCACACAACTGCTGTCACTGTGAACAACAGAAGTCACAAATTGTTAATTTGTTTTTAGTTGTCTCTCCCCTCATTTCTTCCCTCAGTCCCATCTCTCTTTCTGCCTCCCAGTGATTAGTCCATTGTAGGTCCCCTCCTGCAATTTGTTCCACTGGTAAAATTCATTCCATTTCTCCTTCCCAGGGGTATCCCTATGTTCCTCCTAGTCCCTTCCTTTATGCATAACCACTCTGGGTCTACAGTTTGTAATGTGATTATCATTTATTTAATGGCTAATATCTGGACATAAATGAATGCATCCTACAGTTGTCTTTCTAAATCACTCAGGGTAATTTTTTCTAGTCCCAGCCATTTGCCTGTAAATTTCATGATGTAATTTTTTTTTCTAATATCAAGTTTGAGTCTTTGTTGAGTCCTTGTGTTCTCTTGGTGTCATGATAACTATGGAGTCATGGAATGAACTGGGCAATGTTCCTTCGACTTCTATTTTGTAAAATAATTCGAAGAGTATTGCTGATAACACTTTTTTGAAAGTCTGGTAGTCAATTCTTTCCTTTCTTCTTTTGAGTTTTTGCTCTAAGATCAACATGCTTGGTACAGAGTACCTTCAAACCCTGAGCTGTCTCACTAGATCTGATTTTAATTTACCCATAGACATACAAAGTACTAGTTTCTCTTAGAAAACGAAGAAAATTGAAGAGAAAAATTTTCAGTATGATCTTGTTAGAACATAGAAACTTGACCTCCAGTGTTGGCTATAGTTTATTTGTATCTAATTAGGAACATTTCATGTAAGTCCTTTATTTTTTCATGATAGCTATTGTATAGTATGGAGAGGGTAGGCAGGGGAAGAGTATGTGATCTGATGGCCTGAGTTCAATACATGGAGGTTCCCATGATTGAAAGGGAGAAGTGATAGCCAAAGTAGGTTATCCTTTGACCTCCACAGGTTTGTCACATTATATCTCCACCTGCACCCATTCACACACATATTACAGGCATAAGAACAAACAAATGTGTATATACACTAATAATAAACAGGTACATAATTTTAAATAACTTATTAATGTGGTAAATATATAGCAAAAACCAGACCTAGAGAACAAATGCTTATGAGTCCAATCTTACTGTTTTATTTCTTTTACAAAATCCATTCAAGAAAACAAGGACCAGGCCATCTGTTATATCAGTAGTACTCCCTAATGTCATTCCGTTCAACAGCATGCACAGCAGGGTCAACTGGGTCATCTGAAGCCTTCCTGGGTAGAATAGGATAAGTTAACCAGTATTTGTAACATGTCTAATATTTCAAAGAAATACTTTGTCTATGATGTTTTTATTTTTGATAATTTTTGTAACAGTAATCAACACCGGTAAGAAAAGTGATTAAATTTCTCCAGTTTATAAAGAGCTACCTATATGGCTGTGGTAACAAGTTGTTAGAATGCTCCCACCAAACTATGAGGTCAATAGGTCAGTAACTGTGTTGCTGTCAGGAGGTAACGACAGTCAGTCAAGAAATAATGAATACCATACTTTCGGGTTGCAGAGAGTTCCTAGATTTCTTAGTGCCCTAGGCTCTTGCATAGTCTCTCTTTCTGTAACCAGACTGGTGTGTTCCTGTTCCCATTAGGCAAACACAGGGTAAAGTAGACCTAGCTGATATAGCCAACCAAATTATTTTCTTCTTCCAGCTATTGAGGACTTCTATGTTTTCTTTTCTAACCACTGACATGAGTCACAGGATTTTACTGCCCATTTCCATATATATATATATATATATATATATATATATATATATATACACATACTTCTAGATTTTATTGCTGCCAATCTATTATAATATCTCAATCAGAGCACTCAGATCTATAGATTCCAGTGCAAAGGGATGGGTGTGTGGATGAATAGATAGAAAAGGTTTTACTTCAAGTCTACATCTTCCCTTCCATGAAAATGATGAACACATGTACTGTTCTACTACTCGCAAGGAGTTTTCTTCATTGCTGTGATTACAGTATCCATCTTCACAAGGGAAGCTGAGAGAAACTGCAGTATATTTCTGCTCACACCAACAAACAAGGATGATCCATTTCTGAATGTGGATGGGGTTTGCTTTCTCTATCCTTTGATTGAAGATGCTGTTCTTACCAGCCCTTTAAATCTTAAGTATGAGCAGAGGGAGAGCCTGTGGTACTACAGAGATGGATGACTGGTGTCTGCACTGACTATTTATGTTTTGCTGTTGGTTTCCAAAGTTAAACAGGCCTGGAGACAAATGAAACATTTGTTGTGTGTGATAGATTGATCGTCTTCCTGCCCCCCAGTGTGATTTCAAAGAAGTGCTGGCCTCAGCTTGTGATGGACACCTCCGGTTCATTTGATGTTTCATTCTAGTGCTTCGGCTCTCTCCTAAGCAGACAGTAAGCTCTATGACATGCGTTTTAAGCTTTGACACTTGAAGGTAAATGACTGCAAATCTCTTAGAATCTGTGTTGCAAAAAAGTTGGGATTTTGAAGAAATTCCGGAAGCCATCTCTAACTACAAACTCCTCCATATCAACAAGACCTACTGGGTTGTACTAGGCAGAGCAGGAAGAGAGTCCATATTGAAAACTGAACTTCATGCTGACTCCTCTCAAGCTGGGTCCCACTTGACAGCTTAAATTTCTATGTCACACAGTAAAAGAGTCAGAGCTAGTCATAAATGTCATGTGTGTTGTCTTTAAAAATCCTACAGATGACTGGAGACAGCTCAGTTGACAAGGGGTTTACCATGTAGGCATGAAGTCACCACTCCAGCCCCTAAGATCCATGTACAAAAACTAGCATAGTAGCTCAGATTCATAATCTCAGAGAGTAGAAAGTTGATAGCACTGTGGGTCATGGAAGTGAATTTTAATTTACTCCTTTTTCTTATGGAAATGAAGTCTTTTATAATTACCAAGACAGAGAAAGGTAGCTTTGTCCTAACTGGTGCTACAGACAAAGTTCCTGAACTACTATGACATGCTTCAGTAACTATAACATTGCTTTCATGGTAGCTATAATTGGTGCTATCATGTTGTAAGTTCATAGTTTACCTTTATTTGTTCTGAACTGCCTGTTTTATTTAATTTCCTTTTCCTTTTCTTCTATTTCTTTCTTCTTCTACTTTGTTTAGTTTTACTTTACAAACAAACAAACAAAAATTTCATGGTGTTTGGTTGGAAGAAGGAAACCTGAACTTATTTTCATTCTTTGAAGTGTATCAGTCTGTATTCAAGATACAATATAGATTTTAATTTAATGTTTCCTGTGAGGCTAGAATTTCACAAAGAACCTCCTACAGTAATGATCATTACTTCTAAAGTCAGAGAAGACTAAGGAAATAGCTTCCGTATATTCACAAACTCTCTCAATCACCCATTGTAGTAGGTACTTTTCTATTGCTATGAAGAAACATCACGACCAAGGCAACTTATAAAAGGAAGCATTTACTTGGGGCTTGCTTACAGTTACAGAGGGTGCGTCCATGGTCATAATGATAAGGAGCAAGGCAGCAAGCAGGCAGACGTGGTGCTAAAGCAGTAGATGAGAGCTTATAACTTATTCATAAGCAGGAGGCAGATGAATAGACAGACTGAGTCTGACATGGGTCTTTGAAAACTCAAAGCCCATCCCCAGTGACCCAAGACCACATCCTTCCCCCAGACAGTTTACCAACTAGGAACAAAGCATTTGATGTAGCAATCTATGGGGGTCTATTTCTATTAAAACCAGCATACCCAGGAAAATCAATCAACTCCCATTTATGATGCTTTCATAAGCTCAGAATTTTTTGGTGACCTTGACTAATTCAAGTGTAGAATTTTCTTTCACTCTATCTACTTAGTTGCCCCTTTCTTTTAAGTATGATTTGAAAAATATTGGTGGGCTATTCATTATTCAAAGTATGGAGTCCTAGGTAAAAAAGATGTGGCCCTCCCTCAACTGATAACTTCTGAATTTGAGAGTGGTTCACAATACAAAACAGGGATTTGAGTTACTCACTGGAGAGAAAACCAGATGAGAAATGCGTGTGTCTCTAACATTTTTTTTATTTAATTAAAATATAATTACATAATTTATCCTTCCTTCTTCTCTGTCTTGAACCTTCCATTCCCCTTCATCTCCCTTTCAAATTCATGGGCTCTTTATTATTATTATTATTATTGGTATTGTTGTTGATGATGTACACATACACATGCATGAATATGCAAATAAATACCTAAATACAGCCTGTTGAATCTCTTTAGTGTCACTTATATGTATAAGTATTTAGGGATGACCACTTGGTATTATTTGATCATTTAGTGGCCTCATCTTTGGAGAAGAGTAATTTCCCCTCTCAGAAGTTGCTCATGGCTTGACACTCTTCATCAAGGGATTAGGCCTGATGATATCTGTCTGCCATTCATATTGACATGACAACTGGTGTTGTCAATGTTAGTGTCTGATTTAGGTATCCAAGCTGCTGAGATGTTATGGTATACTTCCTGTCATTACTGGAAGGCACAACCTTGCAGCAGACTTTCTGGTTTTCCACTTCTTACAATCTTTCATCTGCTGGTTTAAAGTGTTCCCTGAGGCTTAGGCTGTGTGACAGATGGGCTGGACACACCATAGTCAGTTGTTCTCTGTATTTTCACTTCTCTAATTATTTTATATTGGCTTTGCTTTAGTGTATTTCAGTAACTGGCTGGCACCCCATCATTAATGTACAAGTATGGTGACAATTTGCTCTTAACTTTAAGGAGCATGTGATGTTACTGATTGCCTAACTTCAGGGACACAGTGCTCACCAACAGCTTTCACTGATAACTGGAATGCATCTTAAATGGCTAATAGCACTTTTTTTTTATAAACAGGGCACAGAATTCAATATTTTTCTTTCATGAACTTGTGGAAGGAAACATTTACTCTCATGGAGTTGACAATCCTTAGCTTGCAGCTCCTTCTTAATGGTAGCTGGGTGCAGTGGTGCATGCCTGTAATTCCAGCACTCAGAGAGACAGAGGCAAATGGATCTCTATGAGTTTGAGGACAGCCTCGTCTACAAAGTGAGTCCAGGACAGCCAAGGTTACAAAGAGAAACCGTGTCTTGACAACCAACCAACCAAACAAACAAAGAGGTAAATGTATACATAGATTGATTTCTACATGTGTCATTCTTTTACTTTGTATTTAATTTTAAATATCTATCTACTATCTATCTATCTATCTATCTATCTATCTATCTATCTATCTATCTATCTATCTATCTATCTATCTATCTATCTATCTCTATCTATCTACTTATTTTTACGCTTTGAATTCCAATCACAGCTCCATCCTTCTCTCTTCATCTTTCCCCACTTCCCTCTCCTACTCCTCAGAAAAGGGGACCCCCTCCATACTGTGTCATTCTTAAAAACAGTAGCTTAGGAGCCATTGTCACATATTGATGCAGGCAAGACATCCTCATTAACTTTTGCTTGACGAAGTCATTTTATCCATGTCTCTGCTGTTCTGAAATCTTATCATCCTATTGACACTGGAGAATCCAGTTTACGGTGGCCATTAGTTCCTTGCAGCCTTAATAATAGAAGTTTCCCTTGGGCAATCACAAGGGCCCAGCTTCCAGCAGCTGCTAGTGCTCCATGTCTGGCCACACACAAAAAGATGATGGCCTTGTTTTACCATGCTTTAAGGGGTCCATCCTGTCAGTAATCGTGACAAGTTTCAAGTGTCCCTGCTAGGTTGATCTACCTCATTTTAGAAAATAGTGTCATATGACTAAAAATTGCAACCATATAAAAATAAGTAACACAATATAATGAGACATTATGTGTTTATCTATAGGCTTCATGCAATCTCAACAACACTGTCTGTACATTCTTTTGTATTCTAGGGAAACCTTTTCTTTGGTTGTGATTACAATAAAATATTAGATGTATTTTAATTCAAAGTGCATGATTATTTCATGCATATGAAAGCAAAGAAACCCATACAACACAAAGGCATGCTATGTCTGTTTTGGTGTAACCCACAATATAATGCAACATATCTGTGATATCTCTATTTTCCTTAAATTAGATATAGAACAATGACCTGACTTGTATTTAGTTTTTTCCAGGGCTGCTTCACAAATAATGTAATGTTTTTCCATCAAGGGACAGATAATATCTAGGAACTGTTCATGTTCAATGACTAGATCCACTCTTTTTTTTTCTTTTGAGGATTGTAAAATGTATAAAATGGCGTTGTTCTAAATCTAAAATCGAATTCTTATCTTGGCAGCTAAGAACAGCTTTCTTCATTTCTGTTTGCGGAATATATAAAGTAATATGATGTTAAGGATTGCATTTAGCTAACAGTTTACAAATAACGTTTTGCTTAGCCTGTTTTAAAACATGGAAACCAGTCATATTTCTTTAAGTTGTATTTTGTTAGTCATATAGTTAATCACATGTGATTTGTTGTATGTAGGAAATTCTTGCTGGTAATCACAGCCCTATGATCTGATTTACCAGTTAGGAAAAGATTAAAGGACACATTTGTTTCATCCCATATCATATGCAGCAATCTCAACAATTACCCTTCATTTCCTTACCCTGATAGTGTGAATTATACTGATATCACCCACTAGAACAAGGTAGTAAAATTACAATTCTTTTAATTGATTTGTAATAGATGAATAATACTTACAAATTCAGATGTATTCAGAAAGCTTTTTTTAAAAGTAAGAAATAGTATTTCATGATCATAAAAGGATTAAAAGTTCCATGGTCAAAGGAGTGAACAATGCATGTTCATGAAGTCCTGTGGTTGCTCCTATACTGTATTCTTTCTCATACAAACAGCTATCTTTACATTTTCACGTTTTGTGTATTTATTTCTCTGCCTACCACCCAAATGACAGCATGCTATAATACTTCCTACAATCATTTTTAAATTCAGTAATTAATTTGTGATATTATATTACATAATTACTGAGATAGAACTCATTAATTTTTACAACAAACATATATTTTGTTTAATCAACACTTTGAAAATACTTGGTTGTTTAAATTTTACATTGTTAAAACATTTAGTAGAGAAGTATGAGTAGTATTCATTACATGCTGTTGAAGACATGTTTCTTCTTTATACTTTGTTGGATTTGTGTGTGTGTTTGTGTGTGTGAATATGTGTGTGTATGTGATATGTGCAGTGTGGATATGCATATAGTATAAATGTGGGTGCAAATGTGAGTGCATGAGTGTGGATGCCAAAGAGTAATATTTTATATTTTGCCTCAGGAACCACGTATTTTATTTTTTGAATCAGTGTCCCTCATTGTCTTCAGGCTCATACAGTAACTCAACTAGACTGGCTGACCAGCCAGCACCAGCAACCTGACAAAGCCTTTGTCTCAACACTAGGCTTAGAAGTACATGCTGGGACAATGACTTCCTTTGTGGCTTCTGGGGATAAAATTTAGCTCCCGAGTGAAGGCTTTACTTATTGAGTCATCTCTTTCATCCTTAATGTTGAAATTTTAATAATGTAGTTTGTGATTATAATTACTAAGTATAAAATCACTTTTGAAGTATATTTCAGGTGATACTGAAATATACTGTATTTCTGTATATATACTGTATTTCTGTATATATTTCTGTAAATATACTGTATACTGTATCCTTTTATTTACTCAATGTTTAATTAATTGAAGCAATAAACTTACGTGTATCATTTGCATCTTTTAGATTTATGAGCTAAATTCATTCTTTCAGAATGGAAAGAACTTTTTAAGGTCTTGATTTTTTGCTGTTGTTCCGATTCATTTCATGTAAATAATACATTTGAGAAATACATTTCCTATTATTTGGCTAAACTAGATGATAAAATTATAATGTATTTCTGAAGGAAGTGAATTACCAAAGAATACTTTAACAATTCTCCTGCCAGGGATATTGACCACAAGTATGGGACCATAACAGCCCAAGACTAAGGAAGGGTTGAGGAGGGCTCTAACCCCAGATACTTCAGATGAGAACAGCAGGAGTTGGCTCTCTACCCACTCCCAACCTGGCACCATAATGTCAGTTTCCAGATCATCAACCTTGGTAAGAGTTTATTGCCTTGATAGTAGAGGTTATCAGGTTTGATAACCTTGTTTGACCTTATAAGATCCTCACTCCCTGCCCCCAGACCTTACAGCCCCTGAGTACAGAGACAAGTATCTTCCAAAACCTCTGCTTTGACCAGTTGTTCATGGCCATACACCCTTGCCACAGAGACTCTGGCTACCTCTCCAGGGCATAAATACCCCTCCCCTCCAATAAATGAACAGTTTCTCCAAAGCTGTTCCTGGGTGTGTGTTCTTTGCCTGCACACTCACCATGCAGACCGGTATCTTTCCTGCACTCATCCACTCTGTCCAAGCTATGTTCCCTTCAGACATGTCTGGTGCAAAACAGGCCTGGCTATGCCCCGCTCCCCAAAGAAGACTAATGCAAGGCAGCACCCAGTCATACTGGGAATATTCTGTAAGCAGGAAGAGCCCAACATAATTTTAACTATCCACAATTATGTAAGTAGACTTCACAAGTTTGAATTTTACTTTTTACTTAAAATGTATGTATTAGCAGATAAAGAATGTCATAAACAGATTAGAATCTAGAAATCATAAATAATTAGAATATTAACAACCATATACTGAATAAATGAGATGTTGTCAAATACCTGTAATATCTAATATATTAGTGATGATTTCTTAAAAATTTCTAGTGCTTTTCATTTTACCTACCCCCTTCCCTTAGTGTATTTGACTCTCACAATGACTCCACAAAGAAGACAAGGTAAATCTGTGGAAACCACCCCAGAAAGAAGAGTCTTCTCCAGTGGATAGATAGTTACCTAGCTGATGAGTAAATTTATTCTCACATTCTCCTTGCAATACAAATAATTCAGAAACCAATGCAAGCAGCAGAAATTTTAGTGTTATTTTGCAGCGGAACTTAGAATTTACCTTAGGCCAATATTCTTTAAATATTTTAAAATTTATTTTTACTCATGTATACTTTTATGTTTGTCTATTTCTATACCACATGTGTACAGGTGTCTATAAAGGCCAGAATGGAACAGGAGTAATAAGCATCATGAGTGCCCATGTTGGTGCTGGGAACTAGCTTGGATTTTTGGTAACAAAAGTAGGCATTCTTAAACATTGAAGCACACATCTCTGTAGCCCCAAGCCAGTACTGCATAACTGAAATCTTCAGGAATGAGCTGAAGGAAATCTGAAATTTAAAGTGCTAAACACTGCATTGACATTCATTTATTCTAATAGCAGGCCATTGTCTTTTGGAATAAAATAATAATATATAAGCATAAGTAAACTACAGGTCACGCAGCCACTCAGATGCAGACACAGACACATATTCCACATCAGAGGAAACACTAAACCACATCATAATTTCAAGTTGAGACAAAACACCACTACAGTTACAAGCAAAGTTGGGATGGAAGGGCACTGTAGAAAGAATTATAAGTATAGTAGTTCATGATCCCAAGGCAAGGGGAGTTTCTGGAGCAGTTCAGATGCTATGTCATTTTATTTATTTATTTTTATTTTTTAAAAATATTTTATATTAATTATACTTCATTCATTTTGTACCCAGTTGTAGCCCCCTTTCTTACTCCCTCCCAATTCCACCCTCATCTCCTCCCATGTACCTCTCCAAGTCCACTGATAGGACTTCCCATTTCATCTGACCCTAGCATATCTGGTCTCATCAGGACTGGCTGTATTGACTTCCTCTGTGGCCTGGTAAGGCTGCTTCCCACTCAGTGGGAGGTGATCAATGAGTCACCCCCTGAGTTCATGTCAGAGACAATCCCTGTTCCCTTTACTAGGGTACCCACTTGGATACTGAGCTGCCATGGGCTACATCTGTGCAGGGGTCTAGGTTATCTCCATGCATAGTCTTTGATGGAGTATCAGTCTCAGAAAAGACCCTTGGGCCCAGATTTTTTGGTTCAGTTACTCTCCATGTGGATCTCCTGTCCCCTCCAGTTTTCTATGTCCCCCTTCTTTCATAAATTCCCTGCACTCTGCTCAAAGTTTGGCTATGAGCTTCATCATCTGCTTTGATACCCTGCTGGGTAGAGTCTTTCAGAGGCCCTCTGTGGTAGGCTCCTGTCCTGTTTCCTGTTTTCTCCTTCTTCCTATGTCCATCCCATTTGCCTTTCTGAGTGAGGATTGATCATCTTCCCTAGGGTCCTCCTTCTTGCTTAGCTTCTTTAGGTGTACAGATTTTAGTATGTTTATCCTATATTATATGTCTAATATCCACCTATAAGTGAGTATATATCATGTGTGTCTTTCTGCTTCTGGGATACCTCACTTAGAAAGATCTTTTAAATTGGTTTGTGGCGATATGACTGCAAATTTTCTTGAGGAAGCATGGAAGTGAAGGAACCCGCAGGAAAGCAGTAAAGGTACAATTGGAGGATTTTTCTGTATTAGTTGTCATTATTGTGAGGACAAAAATCAGGGTGAAATTTATGTGGAATGTCATGCTGATGGCTTATTCATTTCATGACAGATCTAAGCAAAAAGTTTCTGCATATTTTAGCTTAGCTTCCCTGCCACAGTGATCTACCTTATCACAAACAGGGTCACTGCTGTCAGGGTGAATATTTCCTGTCATCCTCTCATTTTACGGCTGACATACACACCTGCAGGGAAAACAAAGGCACATATTTTTCATTGAAACACTCTGTAATGTTTAGCTAAAGTTAGATTTCTAAATGCCATCCTTCCCAGTATAGTCTGTCAACAACAAATAAATAAATAAATAAATAAATAAATAAATCCTAAGAGATACAGATGTACCAAAGAAACTGTAAAGAAATCCGACTCTACACATAAACCTTGATGAAAAAATAGATATAATATATGAAAAGAACATAGAGGCTTTAAAATATGAAAAGCCAGTATTGGTAATAAAAGAAAACACTTAAGGAATCTACATAAAAATATGTAGAACAAAGGTTGACAGGCAACAACATAAAAGTATTTTTATGAGTTTATTCCTTAACAGTAAACCCATTAAGTTTCAAACAAATTCTGTTTAGGTGATTGATGTTTTCAATACACTATAAGAGAAAATGTTTATCTTAACAATTCACAACATACAAACTAATGTAAGGAGAGTAAATATAGATATAAGCAAAGTGAAAATTACCGTCAAGATTGTTTGGAAGCTTACCAATCACCATATTGATATATGTAGATTTTGTATTTCTGTTCTGAGGTAAATCATATTTTTAAAATATTAATTGCATATGTAAGTGACAGCCACTACCACTTAAGTATCATTTATTAAGTTTCATGCTATTTTCTTTTTAATGCTGTTTATCCTACGCTACAATTCTTATAAGATCAGAAAGAATTCCTTTTGTTTTTATTAATCACCCTGTATGTGTCTCTGTGTGTAAATGTGTATGTTAATATTTTAATAGTGTTGAATATTACTTTTTTTGATATTTTTAAAATTTTATTTAATTTTATATCAATCACAGGTTAC
>JAQQSO010004201.1:0-12972 GCA_028658305.1 Pachyuromys duprasi | reverse complement strand
CTTAATTTCTTCCCTAACCAAGCTGTCCTTGAGTAGCAATTTGTTCAGTCTCCATGCATATGCAGGCTGTATGCTATTTCTGTTGTTGTTGAGGTCCAGCTTTAGACTATGATGGTCAGATAGGATACAAGGGTTTATTTCATTCTTCCTGTATCTGCTGAGGCTTGATTTGTGACCAACTATATGGTCCATTTTGGAAAAGGTTCCATGAGGTGCTGAAAAGAAGGTATACTCTTTTTATCTGGGGTGAAAAGTTCTGTAGACATCTATTAAGTCCATGTGATTTAGGGTGTCTGTGAGTGTCCTTGTTTCTCTGTTTTGCTTCTGACAGGATGATCTGTCCCTTGGTGAGAGTGGAGTGTTGAAGTCTCCCACTATTAGGGTGTTGGGATCAATGAATGATTTCAGTGTTAATAATGTTTGATATACATATTTGGTGGTCTTGTGTTTGGGGCATAAATATTAAGAATTGTGATATCCTCCTGTTGGAATTTTCCTTTAATGAGAAGGAAGTGTCCCTCCTCATCTTTCTTGATTAACTTTGGTTGAAAGTCTATTTTATTAGATACTAGGTTTGCTACCCCAGCTTGTTTTCTGGGTCCAATTGCTTGGAAAATATTTTTCCACCCCTTTATGCTGAGATAGTGTTTATCTTTGTTGCATAGGTGTGTTTCTTGGATGCCGCAGAATGTTGGATCCTGTTTCAGTAGCCATTCTGTTAGTCTATGTCTTTTTATTGGAGAGTTGAGTCCATTGAAATTGATAGATAATAGTGACCAATGACTGTTATTTCCTTTTATTGTGGAGTTGGTTGTCTTACTGTGATTCATTGCTTTTTTGTTGTTGTTGTCATTGGGAAATTATCTGTATCCTGTGATTTCTTTGGTGTAGTTGTTTTCGTTGGACTGAAAATTTCCTTCTAGTACCTTCTGTAGGCCTGGGTTGTTGTGTAGGTATTGCATGAATTTTGCTTTGTCATGGAAAATTTTGTTTTCTCCATCTATGTTGATTGAAAGGTTTGATGGCTATAGAAATCTTGGTTGGCATTTGTGTTCCCTTAAAGACTGCATGACTTCTGCCCTGGCACTTCTGGCTTTCATAGGTTCTGATGAGAAGTCTGGTATTAGTCTGATCGGTCTACCTTCACATGTTACTTGACCCTTTTCCCTTGCTGCCTTTAACATTTTCTCTTTGTAGGTTTAGTGTTTTGACTATGATGTGACAAGAGGTATTTCTTTTCTGGTCTAGTCTATTGGGTGTTCTGTAGGCTTCTTGTATGTTTATGGACAATTTTTTTTTTTTAAGTAGGGAAAATTTTCTTCTATGGTTTTCTTAAAAATATTCTCTGGAACTTGGAGCCTGGGGTTTTCTTTTTCATCTATTCCAATTATTGTTAGGTTTTGTCTTTTCATGGCATCCTTGATTTCTTGGATGTTTTGTGTTTGGGACTTTTCTGATTCTATTTTTTCCTTGAGTGAGGAATCCATTTCAGCCAGCATATCTTCAGCTCCCGAGATTCTTTCTTCCATCTCTTGCATTCTATTGATGATGCTTATCTTTGTGGTTCCTGATCTTTTCTCTCAGTTCTCTAGTTCCAGGTTCTGGGCATTTGTTTATATATAATCAAGGAGCTGTTTGTGCTTTAAGGCTGAACTTTATATTAGAACTGTCAATCTCTAGTGTCTGGAGTATTCTTCAAGAAGATCAGGGAGTTCAGTGGGTTGGTAGTGTGTGTTGTTGCCTCAGTCTAACTCTGTTGTGGGGTCTGTGTGGCTGGCTTCGTGCTCTCTGCCAGAAGCTGTGAGGACCGCAGGCTGGTCACCCCTCTGGTCTGGAGGCTTGGCTCCTCACTCTGTGCCAGAGGCTGTGTGTCCCATTTTGACATGTGAGCTGGGGACTCTGCTCTGATCTGGAGGCTCCATGCTCCGACCTGGTCTTGCTGCTAAGGGCTCTCCTCTGGACTGGAGACTTGTAGCCTGCTTCTGGGCCAGGGGCTTTGCACCAAGTTCTGAGATGGTATTTGGGGGCACATCAGTCTGGACCTGATGCTGTGTGTCCCAGTCAGGGGTTGTGGCTAGTGCCTCCATGGGTAGTATGTCTACCTGATGCAGCCCTGTCTGGGGAATGGTATCTGGGGTCTTCTGAGACTGGCCTGTGGACATACACTTGGACTGGAGTGGTTGCAGTCGTTGCTCAGCGGTGTGTGCCTGCAGTATGCAGTCCTGTTGGAAACAGTACCCTAGCCCCTCTCCAACTGTCCCGTGGACACACATATGGACAGAGGTGGTTTCCAGCAGAGCCGAGCGGTGTGCACCCGCTGTATGCAGGCATGTCTGAAATGGTACCCGGGACCTTCTCAGTCTGGCCAGGAGACTGAGTGACCCAGTCTAGAATGGCAGTTGTTTGTGCCCAGTGCGGCTGCTTGTTCAGATCATGGCTGTGCACTGCCCTTCACCCAGAGTTTTCTCTGGGAAATAACTGGGTGTCGCTATGATTTTCCCACTCGATTTCCTCTCTGTAGGAGTTCTGCTCACCTGGCAATCACAAATGCTAGTGTTTTAGGTCCCAGAGTTCAGTCTCCTGGTCGCTGCATTGTTACTGCTGTCCTACTCCTCATAGACAGTGTCCTCTCATGGCAGCCATGTTGGATCTCTCCCCATCATTTTTTAAATTAATTAATTAATTTACTTCGCATCCCTATTGAAGCTTTGCTTCTCTCCTCTCCTCCAAGTCCTCCCCTCTAAATTTCCCTGACCACAATTTCCCCCCTCCCTTCCTCCTAGAAAATTGGACCCATCCCAAGGATATCTGCCTGCCTTGGCATGTCAAGTTTCCCTAGGATAAGGCACATATCCTGTTGAGGCCAAACAAGGCAATGTAGTTATGAAAAAGGTATCCAAATGCAAGCAAACAGAGTCACAGACAAATTTTGTTAATGCTGTTAAAGAACATATATGAAGACCAAACTACACATTTGTTACATATGTGCTTAGGGCCTAGATCTGGCCCATGCATGCTTTCTGGTTGGCAGTTCTGTCTCTCTGAGCACTTATGGGCCAAGGTTAATTGATTTTGTGGATTTTCTTGTGGTGCCCTTGACATCTTTGACTTTTCCCATGCTTCCTCCCTCTTTTCCCCAGAATTCCCTGAGCACTGCCTAATGTTTGGTTGTTCATTTCTGCATTTGTTTTCATCAGTTGTTGGGTGAAGCTTCTCAGATGACAATTATGCTAGGCTCCTGTTTGCAAGCATAGCAGAATATCAATAACAAAGTCAGGAATGGGCTCTCTCTAATGGCTTGGGATCCATTTGTTGGCCATTCCCTCAACTCCTATCCCTTGCACATCTTGTAGTCAGGACAAATTGTGGGTCAAAGGTTTTAAGACTGGGCTGATATCCTTGTCTCTCCATTAGAAATCTTGCCTGGTTACAGGAGATAGCCATTTTACGTTCCATATGCCCGCTGCTAGGAATCTTAGTTAAGGTCACCCTCATAGATTCCTGGGACTTTCCCTTGACCTAGGTGTCTAGCTTGTCCCATAGATCCCCACAACCTCCACGCAATTCCAGTTGTTTCTCCCTCTGTCCTCTCCACAATTAATCCCTCCTGTTATCTTCTTCACACAATCCTGTACCAAGTCCCTGCCCTCTAACCACCTCTCCCCAACATCTATTCTATTTCCACTTTTCAGTGAGATCCAAGCATCCCCTATTTGGTCTTTCCTTTCACTTAATATCTTTGGTTTTATGGATTGTAGCACAGTTATTCTGTACTTTTTTGTTAATATCCACTTATAAGTAAGTATATCCTATGTTTGTTTTTCAGAGTATGGGTTACCTCACTCAGGATCTTTTTTTCTAGTTCTATCCATTTTCCTTCAAATACATAATGTCATTTTAAAAAAAGTAAGTGAGTAATATTCCATTGTTCAAATGTACCATGTTTTCTTTATCCATGCTTTGGTTCAGGAAAATAGAGGTTGTTTCCAGTTTCTGGAAAGTATGAATAAAAAAAAATATGGAAAAAAGTTTGAGCAACTGGCCTTGTAGCAGAGTGGAGAATCATTCGGATATAAGTCCAGGAGTGTTGTTATATCTGGGTCTTCAGGTAAAAATAATACCAATTTTTATATTCAGACCATTGAGTTTCTTTTTTCTTTTTTTAATTTTTATTAATTACACTTTATTCTCTTTGTATCCCCCATAAAGCCCTCCCTCCTTCCTTCCCAATCCCACCTTTCCCACCCCTTCTCCACACATGCCCCTCCCCAAGTCCACTGATAGGGGAGGTCTTCCTTTCCTTCCTTTTGATCCTAGTCATTGAGTTTCTAATAGCTTCTTTATTTTTTTTAAATAGAACTTTCATTTCAAGATACCTTGGCTTATTCCAAGAAACAAAGCTGAGACTAATTGGAGTGGAATCCTTAGTTCTTTACTTCTTCATGAAGTTAGGAAGTTCAGCTTTATATTTAAGATGTTTGTTTCTATTTAATGTATCTTTAAAATTTATTTTTGATGCTTAGAATTTTGGAAGGCATTGAATGGCAGCTTTAATGCATCCCTCTCTAGCTCTATGTAAAGTCTTCTTTTAAAACGATACACATCTGCACATTGAATTGTTCAACAATAATTTGAGTGCTCACTCACTGTGTCTTATCAGGCACTGATAATGGAACAGATGAAAATCAAGCTATAGACCTCAGATCATCCTGAGTGAGTATCACAGAAACAGAAAGACACACATGGTATACAATTGCTTTTAAGTGGATGTTAGACATATAATATAGGATAAACCTACAAAAATATGTACATCTAAAGAAGCTGAACTCAAAGGAGGACCCTGGGTAAGATGATCCATCCTCACTCAGAAAGGAAAATGGAATGGACAATGGAAGAAGGAGAAAACAGGAAACAGGGCAGAAACCTACCACAGAGAGCCTCTGAAAGACTCTACCCAGCATTGTATCAAAGCAGATACTGAGACTAAAAAACAAACTTTGGGCAGAGTGCAGAGAATCTAATGAAAGACCTGGAGAGGACAGGAGCTCCACAAGGATAGCAAAAAACCCAAAATATCTGGCCACAGGAGTCTTTTCTGGGACTGATACTGTAACCAAAGACCATTCATGGATATTACCTAGAACACCTGCTCAGATGTACCCCATGGCACCTCAGTATTCAAGTGGGTTCACTAGTAAGGGGAATAGTGACTGTCTCTGACATGAACTCAGTGGCTAGCTCTTTGTCTTCTCCTCTTGATGGGGTAGCAGTCTTGGCAGAGCACAGAGGAGGACAATGCAACCAGTCCTGGTGAGACCTGATAAGGTAGGGTCAGATGGAAGGGGAGGAAGACCTTCCCTGTCTGTGGACTTGAAGAGGGACATAGGAGGAGATGAGGGAGGGAGGATGGGATTGGGAGAAGACGAGGGTAGAGATTACAGCTGGGATGCAAAGTGAATAAAGTGTAATTAGTATAAAAATAATTTAATAAAAAAGAAATAGACCTAAACTAATAAAGTCATATTGCATTGTCATAATTATACATAAATATATTATCTAGAGTCTGCTAGTATCTTACTTGTAATCACTACAAGAGTGATGTAATTATTAGTAACCTTTACCAGTGTAGCAGTAAGATAGCAGAAGCATAGCAAGGTTAAATACCCTGTCTATAGGTAGAGTGCCTAAGAACTGATGATTTCTGCTCCTGCAGCTTTCCTGCATAAACAATAGATAATGTCACTGTGGTCTTCCCCCTACATTATGTCAGAATATTTTTCTTGTAGAAGCATCAATATAAATCCTCACTTGTGTTCTTACCACATGGTCAACACATGATTCATTCATGGATCAATCACTTACTGAAAGCTCTTTCTTCACTTATTTATTTAAATTTTATTAAAAATCATTATTATTTTATTCCATTGAAACTCATTGAATCTTACAGTTATAATTCCCTATGAGAGATAAAAAAAAACTCACATCTTCTATGGTTTTATTTCCTGATGAACAAATGTGAATCGGCATTTATAAATTTCAAATGTTAGTGTAATCCAAGGTTATTTTTTAGAGTTTTCAACTCATAGATTTTAAAGTCTCATCTCCTAAGTACGGGTCACCTTGAAAATCATATGGGCTCACATAAATAGATAAAGCCGTTTCCCCTTGCTGAGTAAAATAATATTTTTCATTTACATTGTAGACTATTTGGAGAATGGACAGCTCAAACACAATTATTCAAACAACCTGTATTCTTAACTTCACAAGGATAGTTTATGTCCTCAGAGAAATCAATTAATCTACTTTCTTCAATATGGATGTCCTTCTGGCTTTCGTGTTGGGTGCAATTTCACTTTATTATTATATTAAACCAATAATAACATTCCAAGCATTTTCTCTGTAGGGAGCAATAAAAGAGGCAGCATCCTGTGTTAGATAAAAATCTGTCATTATATACGACTAAAATGCCATGCATTCTGCAATGGTGAAATGTATTTGTTCATTTTACATGTGTGATGTGAATCACTTTAAAAGCCATAATCACAACACAACAGGTGCCAATAAATTTTCAATCTGTTAGGCTTTGTTTCCTAGTGAATGAATTTGATATACAAATATTTTGCAAGTGATTGTGTCTAGTCAGGAAAATTACTGGAAGTATGGTGTGCTAACATTTGAGGTGTTTGTTTGTTTTTCAGAGGATATTTGTGGAGAACTTATTTCCTAGGAGTCTATGCTTTACCACAACAGGCTCGCACTCTCTTTTAAGCTCTCTTAAGACTCCCTCTTTCCTCGTAAATTTGCTACAAATTGCTCATCAGAAATTTCAGTTCTCTAGAAGATACAGCAAAAGCAAGATGTAGTTAGCAGCCTGAGCTCTCTATACATTTTTCTTTCCTTGGTATCATTCTCAACACAAGAGTCTTGGCTACTCTCTACCTTAATATCTGTATTAATTACTTTTTGTTGATAACATAAATATTATAACCAAAAGCAAATTACGGGGAGAATAGAGTTTTTGTTTGTTTGGTTGGTTTTGGTTTCTGTTTGTTCGGGGGGTAGTTTTTGTTTGGTTTTGGTTTGGTTTTCATTTTGTTATCTTTGTTTTTGCTTTCTCATGTAGAGAAGAGGTTTGTAATGGCAGGGGATGTATTGCAAGAAGCTGAGAGATCACATTTTCAACCACACAGATAAAGCAGACATTGTAATAGATATACTTCCCCACGCAAGGCTAAAATTTCTAAACTTTCTGTAACCACTAAAAACAAATAAACAAACAGACAAACAGAAGAACACCCCCTGGAGACCAACACCTGAGCCTATGAGGGGCATTTCTAAAGCAAACTATGTCATGCCCCTATTTAGCCTTGTCGTCTTGCTACTTCTTAGTTAATACCTTCTCCTCACCTTTAGATCTGATGTCTAGAGCCTAGAATTGGTGCTTGCATTCTGGTAACACTGTATAATTTGGTAAAATGAATAAACAAGCAAAAGAGTTCTATTTATGTAGTCAGAATGTAGCTTCACATTAAAAGAAGTTCAGTGGAGGGAATCTTTCAGTGCTTAAACCTAAATTAGAAGAAGGTGAGGTTAGGATTAATCCTTTTACCCCAGGTCCTCTTTCTTGTTTATCTTCTTTAGGTGTATAGATTTCAGTATGTTTATCCTATCTTATATGTCTATATAAGTGAGTATATACCATGTATGTCTTTCTGCTTTTGGAATACCTCACTCAGGATGCTCTTTCCAGGTCCCACCATTTGCCTGAAAATTTTATGATTTCCTTGTTTTTAATTGCTCAGTAGTATTCCATTGTGTAAAAGTACCAGCATTTCTGTATCCATTCCTCAACTGAGGGACATCTGGGTTGTTTCCAGGTTCTGGCTATTACAAATAAAGCAGCTACGAACATAGTTGAGCAAATGTCTTTGTTTTGCACTTGAACATCTTTTGGATATATGCTGGTATAGCTGGATCTTGTGGAATCATTATTCTTAATTGTCTAAGAAAACACCAAATTGATTTCCAGAGTAGTTGTACAAGTTTGTATTCCCACCAGCAATGGAGGAGGGTTCCTCTTTCTCCACATCCTCTCCAGCATGTGTTGTCACTTGAATTTTTGAGTGGTATAGCTGGATCTTGTGGAATCACTATTCTTAATTGTCTAAGAAAACACCGAATTGATTTCCAGAGTAGTTGTACAAGTTTGTATTCCCACCAGCAATGGAGGAGGATTCCTCTTTCTCCACATCCTCTCCAGCATGTGTTGTCACTTGAATTTTTGATCTTAGTCATTCTGACAGGTGTAAGGTGAAATCTCAGGGTCGTTTCTGACATTCGATATAGGAGAAAACAAGTAGCAGGACAAGAGCCCACCACTGAGGGCCTCAGAAAGACTCTTCCTAGCAGGGTATCAAAGCACATATTAAGAAACATAACCAACCGTTTGGCAGAGTGCAGAGAATCATATGAAAGAAGGAGGAGTTGGTATGACCTGGAGAGGTCAGGAGTTCTGCAAGGACAAAATATATCAGGGTACAGGGGACTTTTATGAGACTGTCTCTCCAACGAAGGACCATGTATGTTTATAACCTAGAACCTCTGCTTGTATGTAGCAAATTGTAGCTCATTACCCAACTGGGTACACTAGTAAGGGGAACAGGGACTATTTTGGACATGAACTCAATGGCTGGCTCTTCAACCTCCCTGCCTCCTGAGGGAGGAGAAGCCTTGCTAGGCCACAGAAGAGGACATTGCAACCATTCCTGAAGAGACCTGATAAGCTAGAGTTAGATGGAAGGGGAGGAGGTCCTCCCCTATCAGTGGACTTGGAAAGGGACAGGGAGAAAATGAGGGAGGGAAATGGGGATAGGGAGGGAATGTGGGAGGGTCTATGGCTGGGATACAAAGTACATAACCTCTGATTAATATAAAATAAAAATGAAAAAAAGTGGAAAAAAAGAAGAAGGTGGGGTAATTACTTTAAAAATAGATGCTAGAAAAGATTTATTATTTTAGTTAGATTTCCATTTAAAGGACCAATGAGAGATTTCTTATTCATGTAGACCAGAAGTTTTGAGGAAACCAATGAACAACAACAACAAAACTCTCTAGTTTTAATTTTTAATGTTTTATAAGTTAAACAATCCTATCAATTCTAAAACATTCATTTATATCATATGTCTATACCCTGTGTCAATATCTCTCTCTCTCTCTCTCTCTCTCTCTCTCTCTCTCTCTCTATATATATATATATATATATATATATATATATATATATATATATATATATATATATCTGTTAGGAACTGGCCCTGAGAAACTTGTGACTTTTCCCCATCCTGCTGCACCTGGCTCCCACTCTGCTGCACCTACTGATCAACATCCTGCTTGGCAATTGCAAAGATGTGAGAACTGTAACCATTGGAGAACTGTATCACAACTTTTTAGGAGTAACTGCTTGACAGATGCAAAGATGTGAGAACTGTACCATGACTTTTTAGGAGTAACCATTGTCATGACCACAGAATGTTCCAGGCCCTGTGCCGAGAAGATTTTGTAACTTTCCACCCTCACTCACCTGCCTACCCCCACCCCTACCTAAAACCAGCTTTAAAAAACCTGCTTCTGCTCAATAAAATTAGGCTCTTGACAAGTGTACATTGGCTTGAGCCCGTTCCTTCTCTCACCTCCTCACCCCTATGAATAACTAGGTCCCGCGGGTCGGGACATATAACATATTATATAAAATTATGTATAATATGGTATATACAATGCACAGAGTTTAGACAGTACAGAGAATAAATACTTAATCCTTTTATTGGGCATGATATCAAAAAGATTTTTCTAGTAGTCTATTATAAAGTTTTTATAGTTTACGATTCACAATGAAAGTATTTCACAACAGAATATAATATAATGCAATATAATACAATATAATATACATAACATTATTTTGAGTGTACTACTTATATTGTAATATAATATAATATAATATAATACACATAGGTACATCCAAACAATTTAACTTTTAAAACAAACTTAGGTCTTGAATTTCCCAATTCTTAGCAAATTGAGATGTTAGGGTTGGAAAAGGTTATTAGAGATAAGCTAGCCCAATTTGCTTATTACACAACTCAAGAAATTGAGTCCTAGAAGAAGCCAGTGATTTATTCAAGGTTATTTAAGTACATTCTGTTGAAGCAGATAATTGAGTCTCAACCTTCGAACATGTTCAGTGTGTCATTACATCACTCCAGCACCCCTTGAGCTGCATTTCCATAGGCATGTGTTTAACTACAATATTAATTCATATTTTATTAGTAGTATTTAAAAATGTCTGCCTTCATGTATACAGTTAAGTCAAGCATAAACTGTCTTTTTTAAAAATAAGCTTAATACATTGCCGTTGTTATTCAGAACTTCACTTTTTTGTGATGTTAAAGAAATCTACTTCTAATACCCATATGTTCTTCTGAATCATTCTTTTTTATCGTCAAATGTATTTGTAATGTATAATATTTTAGGCAGAATTCTAATTGGCTTCTGGATGATATATAAAATTTCCATGGTGTGTGTGTGTAGGGGGTGGGGGGCATTGCAGGTATAATTGAGGAACCAAAACACTGGCTTGAGATGGAATGATTATGTACCTGGAATTATTTGAAGCATACCAGCATTTCAAAAGCAACATTTTGAATCTGTTTCAAAATACACATTATGTTGTTAGCATTGTCAATTCAACACAACGTAGTTATCTGATAAGGTTGAACAATTATCCAAATCAGATTGATATGTAGGCTTGTCTTGATTTCTAACTACTATACGATGATAAAACCAACTGGGCAGATAGTTTTGAGTAAGATAGGAAATCAAGCTAAGGATGGGTTTGTAAGGAATATAGAAAACAGCATTTCTTCCTAATTTCTATTTCAAGTTACAGCTTGAAATCCACCTCTGACCTCCTTCATTTAATAATAGATTTTGACCTGAAAGCATTAGCCAAACAAATTCTTTCCCCAAGTTGCTTTGATCAAAGTTGTTTTTTATAGGTAGGGACATGAAGTTATTATATTTCACATGGTTATTAACTTTCTGAAAAGGATGCTAATAGCTCAGAAAATAATTCCACGTTTTGACAAATCGTACTTCATGAAATTAGACAGATTCGGTACCTTAAAGGAAATAATTGTCACTAAAGAGAGGACACAAGGCATAGAAAATAGTTAGCAGATAAAACAAAACACAGGTTTATAATTAGGAAATATTAAAAGAAAAATAAAAATTATATAAAGAGAAAAGTAATTGGGATACAAAGAAAACGTCTGAGAAAATGACTTACAAATATACTACAGATACGTGAAAGCATGTTATCTTCAGCCTTTAGTAAAATAAAATCTGTGAGTACAGTAAGATTTAATTTTAACTCTGTTACTAACAGTGGCTATGGTTAAATACACACACACACACACACACACACACACACACACACACACGCTCTCTATCTCTCATACACACAAATGCTGATAAGGAGATGTGGAGAAAAATGCTATGTTTATATTGATAGTAGGAATAAAGATAGATATGTCAACTATAGAACTCAGAGGCTCCCTCAAAAATATGAAAATAGACCCATCATAGCATGTAGTTATCTGACTCCTGGAAATATGTCCAGTGGAATCAAAGTCATTATACTACAGGATCATGTACTCATCCATGTTTTCTGTGGCACTACTCCCCACAGCCAAGTTACTTAAACAGCCTATAAGTTCATCAGCACCTCAATGAAGAAAATGTGATATGTAGAAAAAATGAAACTGTATTCAACCACAAAATAAAATGAAATAGGTCATTTTTAAGGAAATGGATATAACTTTGGGTTACCATATTAAATTCCAAGATTGCTTTCATTTGTGGGGCTTTAATATGACAGAAACTAGGAAGAGGAATGCAGTGAGCAAGAGGACAGGAGGGAGGCAAAGAACCAACACATGGACCAAATGTGATGAAACTCAGGATGCATTGGAGCAAAAATGTTCTCATGAAACCAATACTTTGTACCTTGAACATAAAATTATTTTTAAAGCGCTGTCCTCAATTGCTAGTAAAACAAACAAACAAACAAACAAAAAACCACAAATGTCACAGAGTCTGAACGAAAATGTGGCACTGAAATGTTTTGCCTACAAAGAACAAAGCTAAAATGCAAGGACCTCAGATTCTCCAGGAGCAGAAAATAAACTGCCTCAAAGTCAGCTAACATACAGTGAGCTTTTCTGAAACTGATACTCAAACCAAAGACCATTCATGGGGATAACCGAGAACACCAACACAGATATAACCCATGGCAACTCAGTCTCCAAGTGGGTTACCCTAGTAAGGGGAACATGGACTGTCTCTGATATGAACTCAGTGTCTGGCTCTTTGATCACCTCCTCAAGAGGGAGGACCAGCCTTACCAGGCCACAGAGGAAGACAATGCCCCGAGTCCTGATGAGACCTGATAGGTTAGGGTCAGATGGAAGGAGAAGAAAACCTCCCCTATTAGTGGACTTGGAGAGAGGCATGAGGTGAGATGAGGGAGTCCTGTGGGATTGAGAGGGAATGAGAGAGAGAGAGAGAGAGAGAGAGAGAGAGAGAGCTACAGCTGTGATACAAAGTGAATAAACTCTAATTAGTTACAGGAATTGAAGTTTGTAAATAATCTGGTAAAGATTCCAAGTGGTAGTTCAATGGAGGCAGTCTGATTTTGGCCATGAGAGACTTTCAGTAGAACATCCAAGTAAGGTTGGTGAGACCTCTTACCTACATAACTAATAAGCATATGTGCTCATTGTTGATCCTGAAATAACTGTTAATTGTTATATATGAATAAAAATGATTTTGGAGGGTATTCCAGGATGACCATCTTTCTTCACAGTTACACTTTCTCCCCATAACCATTAGAAGAGCTGTGAGTATATTACCCCAAAT